>JAODVM010389730.1:0-10667 GCA_025400095.1 Phenganax marumi
AACTTGACAATTTTCATGTCCATAATTTGCTGTTTATTTGATTGTTAAATTCTAAGTCTCTCTCGAAAACATATTTTCTTGTGTCTACTGTACGGTTTTCTTGCGTAAGATATTACACGCATCGGCTTCATTTTTGATTAAAAAACATATTTTGTTTTTATAATTATAGCTTTTCCGATGATATTTTCGACTCTCGACTTTTTATTTTTGACTCTCGACTTCTACTCTTGACTCTCGAACTTTACTCTCAACTCTCGACTTTTACTCTCGACTCTTGTACTTTACTCTCGACTCTCGACCCTCACCTTTTAGTTACACTCGCTTCAGATTAATAAACAAATTAAACATCAATAAATGATTCTGGCGAAGACAAAGAAGAAGAAGAGAATTTTTAAATGAGTAAATACAAAGAAACGACAAATTAGACGGTCCATTGCCGATTTAAAATTTAGACGTCAACGTGACATCTTTGATTTAAAAAACTACATCAAAAAGGGTGACATTGTAAGATATATCAATCCAAGATCCAAAACTTGACTACACCCCATTACATTTAGACTCGAACGAACAGCTCTCAATGATAAAGTTGAATTCTGCGTTGCCGACGACGTTGATGAAAAGATGGGGGTGATTGAATTTTTAGCCAATGTCCATTCGAGTGTCGTTGAATTAATCAAAAACGACTTAATAGGTCGAAAAGTTCAACTCATTCTTGTTTGCAAAATGATAAGAGATCCATCTACAGGAAAAGTCATTGATCAAGATGTAAGTTATTTTGACAGTAGACAAGAAATAATATTTCAAGGAACGAATGTAGAACTTAAGGTGGACGAAATGATGGAGAAGATAATAAATTCGTTGGCGGAATATCAAAAGAAAGCATCAGGTTGGCAATTAGATTGTATTTTAAAGTTGGAAATCAAGGCAAAAAAATACACTCCTGTGAAAGGTTCCTCCTATGTTGCAACACCCAAATGGATCGCCAACAAAAAGGCTGTGATTAATCCAGAAATAAAGATGAAGAATGTTTTAAATGGGCGATAAATGTGATAACCTTAACATTATCGAGCCTGATAGTAAGCAAACAATACACGCATTACTGTTTAAATGTTTAGATAATGAAGATAAATTGCCAGAAGGTATGAAAGTGGCATTCAGAGACCATAAAGGTAAGCGATACATAATCAAAGCTAGACGATACTATATTGTTAGAGATAAATATGATCTTAGTGAGTATATTGATCAATGATTGTACGATTATAAAGATGATGTATTGAATTACATAGCTTTCGATAAGATGACGGGTGCAATATTGATAAAGGTTTCATATCATATATAAATTGTATAATAGTTCTTTCAGTGTCAAAATTTGACAAACCAATCAAGAAAACCCACCTGCTTAATGACGACTTATTCATGTCTAGAGAGGAATATGGTGTTTTCAACCAATACCTTAATTTCGACTTGAAAAAAAAAATTTTTACCAATTGATAAAGCAAATAGTTGTTTTGTTAACATAATTATTAATAGTCTCAAGGACCAGTTTAACAACAAAAAATATAAATTCAAACTTAATCATGAGTCACTTTGCAAATTATGTGATATAGAATACAAAAATGAGAACATTGGTCTCTCAGTCAACAAATCTCTAGACTTCTTCAAAAAGTTTAAACTAGGTATCTGCGTATACGGCCCATATGGTTGTATTTTTAAATATAAACCAGAAAAGAGAAACAAAAACATTAACAAGAACTCACTCTTCATCTTCATTCTTAATAACCATTGTTACAAAATTAATCAAAATATTAAAAAGTTTGAGCAACTATGTTGGAAAACAGATGATGATAATATTAAATCGTAATTGCAAATTAACAATGTATCTGATAATTACAATATAAGGACAAATACGATCCAAGAGACAAAGCCTATATTCATAAAGTCAATTGACAATGTTTTAAAAATAATAAAAGATACAGAAGAAGAGAGGCTAACATTTATATACAATGACTATCTCGAGAGCATGTTATTTGAAACCATTAATAAGTTAGGATACACGCCAGGTATCAAAGTTTTAAATGGTAAAATTATATCATTACTATTAAAATAAAACATTGTGTTTGTAACAATAACGACATCAGATACTGATGTATGGATAGATGAAATTGATTACAAGGAGTATCACAAAATCAATGATGAATTTTACAATGGTCTCATTTGTAAAGAGCATATGTCAATTTACAACGAGAGGACAAAGAAGATAGAAAGTGTCCTACCAATCGGTCCAAAATCAGGCTACTTTAATAGTTTAATCAAGAACCCATTACTAGGTTTAGACTCGAGAAAAGCATACACAAGTGATTTTATGGACATTGAGTGCTACTCTGTGTTCAACCGTTTCGATATATGGAGAAAATATGACAATAGCCCCATTATTGATTTTAACCAATACATTGTTAAGGTTGATGGTAACACAAACCCTATTCTGTTCTCAGGTACAATCTCAAGATGCTATGGTTATAAACTGAATAGAATCAACAAGAGTTTTGAGGTGTAGTACATGAAAAAACCATCTAACCTCATACAATCAAATAGCAAAGATCTTGTTAATAAAGTTTTCAATTCAAACTTAGACACAACGCTCAATAAATTTATTGTTAACAAAAACCTTGTACTCATTGAAAAAAAGAGAAACAAAAAATCAATCTCAAGATTGTTCAAAAATTATAACGAGGCATTCTATTACCAAACAAAATTAGGCAAAGGTAACATTTTCACAATGAACGATGAAGAGAAGTGGGAGAATATGATGACATAGATGGAGAAATGTCAATAATAAATAAAACAATGGTAAAAGACACAATTTTCCTACTACGTATCTCTGAAGAGAAAGAACTAATAAATGGCTTCTTGCCAATCAAGGAGCTTGTATATGAAATTTGATCACTACAAAATTATAATGCATTTCAAAAACTAAAGCAACATAAAATTCATATCCATGGTGTTAAAACTGACTCGCAACTCGTTGACAACACTAAAAAGAATAGAAAATTATTAACGCAGATGTTCGACCTATCAGATGACATAGGATGTTATAAACTCGAGTTTGACAAATATTTAACAGACAAAAAATTGAGGTAATAAACAATGAATTACCCAAAATAGATAAAATTAAAGTCATTGAACATGTCATAAGAGATGAATATGATAAAACCGAGTTAATAAATATAATGAAAGATAAGAATGTTTTTGTAAAAGGTTGTCTACCAGGTGTTGGTAAAACAACAGCTTGTAAACTTAATAATGTTATATTTATATCACCATATAACAAATTATGTCAACAACTCAAAAAAGGTGGTTATGATGCGATAACGCTGAATAAATTACTAGCAATAGGTATTAAAGATGATGATAAATGTATAAAAATGAAAAAGTATGACAGTCAATATGAGACACTTGTATTTGATGAGACATTACTATACAATCGCAAACAGTTATATCTAATAAAGATGTTCATGGATAATAACAACGACAAGATATTTCATTGTACAGGAGATATTGACCAGAGAAAACCTTTCACTTTCGATTGTAACAATGTTAAGGATAAAAATGAGTATCAGATGTCATGTCTAAACCAAATATTTCTAAATCATATCACACTAAAAATCAATAAGTGATTAAAACATGGATCAGATAAAAAAAAACGTTAATAAGCCTGAAAAGAGAAATATTTGACCTAAATAAAAAACCTACAGAAGTCTTAGAATATCATGGTATTAAAATAATAAATCAGCTCAAGGATGTTACAACAACAAAGAATATATGTCTATTCAATTTTAGATGTAATCAGATAAATAACCATGTGTCTAAAAACATAATCAGAAAAGAAGGATTATATAAAGGCCTAGAGATAGTGTGTAAATTGCATTATAAAACAGCAAATATGAGACTGTATGTGAATTATCACTATGCTATTGAATCAATTAACGAGAAAAACTTCACAATCTTAGAACCTATTGATGATATTAGAATGACATTGACAATAGATATATTAGATAAGCATTTTAAACTGCCATATGCTAGCACATGTGATAGTGTTCAAGGTCTTAGTATAGGTGAAAAAATGACACTTTTTGACATACATCATATGTAGATAGATATTTTATTTGGACAGCTCTAACAAGAGCGAAACTCTTAAAATATGTGCAGGTATTTGAACACTCAATATATGAGGTGATATCTCTTAGATGGTCTTGGGTGAAATTATATTTGAAAACTAAAATGAATGGATACAAGATAAAAGAACAGGTAGACAGCTTATTAATAAAGACTATATTGACACAGAATGGTTCAAAACTCAATATCGAGATAATAAAAGTTGTCCTTTATGTAGGGCACCATTCGAAGTAATCATAGAAAATGATAATAATGTAACAAACAACATCACAGCCAATAGAAAAGACAACAGGCAAGCGCATATAGTTTCAAATTCTCAGTTAATGTGTGTGAAATGTAATAAAAGTAAAAGATAATAATATATATTTAGTGTATGTAACCATATATAAAGCAAGACACAACGTATTGGAGAAGATTAATGAAATGAAGCAAAAAAATAATCAAGGAACTAACGTTGGAAATCAATAAGAAAAGCTGTATTATATGATAATACATGTAGCACCATCATTCTTGGTTAAGCGAAAGTTGCATACTTAGACACCAGATTCAGCAGTGACTACTTATGTATCACATCATATATACATACAGTAGATTATATTTTTATTGATAAACTTCATTGACATACTTTTTTCGATAATAGAAAATTATATCAGTATTAGAGCCATTACGTCATGACACAGTTATGTTGGTCTACATACATATTCATGGTATTGCTGCCCGACGATGACTCATTTTCTGTTTATTAATATATATCCTATGATTGGAAATATATAATATCACATCAAGAAGCATCGAATGCATACTGTTTGATGCTTTTAGAAACCTATAGTTTTTACCATTCTTTTACCATTTTATGTATTTCCTGCAAGCGGGCAAATAAAACAGTTTGAGCAGGGGGAGTGAGTCCCTGGGAAATTGAAGTTCCGAAATGGCCATGTAAATGGCTAATTGGCTATAGAGTTTTTTGCTGGTTTTTTGTGCCTTGATTGAGCTTCTTAGTTGCAGTCCAGGCATTTCTGTCATCGTGTGTTAGGATGGTTGGACGCTAGTGAGCAAAAACAAGGTTATTGTGTACATCCTGTATCATCGCATGTCTGTTTTATCGTAGTTTCAAAAGTCATTGCAAACATCTATCACAAATTATACTAGCAACGAGATTATGTACAGTATCAGGATGATCATATATTATGTTGAACAATTACTGATCTTTATGTTTGTTCAACATAGATTGCCCTCTTGCAATTTGCTTCTTATGCTTTTGTAGCCAACTAAAAAGCTTTGCCATGTCCACTCTACTGGTGGGGGAGCATTGTATGTTTGAGAAATGCGGATGACATCTGCCTGGGTGTACCTCAAAAGGTTTCAACATTTCAAGGTCTTCTAGCATAGAGGCTTTATCATCTCTTCCAACCTTGTGTGTGTGTGCTTGTGACTTTCTCTTGATCTTTGTAGTTGTATTCAACTGTTGGACAATCTGATGAACTCCTGCAGCAGCTTTGGACGCTCACATCATTGCCTTTTCCGTTTTGTTTTCTCCCATGCTTCTCACAATATCCTTGCTGGCACGGTTAAATATTTCTCGCACCATGTCACAAGCTATGTTCTTGCCAGCACCACCATGCCACTTCACAAATCTTCCAAAGTCAATCTGTGGGCCATTTCTTCTGATGTGAACGCCTTAATCTGGGCTATGCTTGTAAACATTTCAACAGGGTAATTTTGAAGTGAAGTTGATGATTTAAAATACAGCAGCAGCCTCTTTTTGTTTGTATTACTTCATTCACCATCTCCTTCTTTGCAGGTGTCGATTAATAACATCAGAAAGACAGCTAGTTCGATGACATTTAACCCATATGCTCTTGAGTATAGTAAATGTACACATGCATGGTCACTTGCAGTGTTGAAAGTAGAAAATTAGGAAACATTCTATGACTATAGAACATATAACTAGAGCAGAAAGCTTTGTCCATAAAATAGCTGGATAATGTCATCTGCAATCATTTTGCAGTGTTATCAAGAGCTTACATTTCTACTTACCTACAGTGAAAGTTTATAAATTTATATTCCAGAATATGCTTAAGAAATCTTTTATTGGAAGGAAACTGTACATCTAGCTAGTCATAAATGTACAATATTATTACATGCTTACGTTGAAATATACTTTTATTATATTGTACAGTATCCATTTAATACCCTAACTTCTACAACCCCTTAAAGCAGAGGTAATGCAACTTCCTTCCTATATTATCAAACAATTTAAACAATGTTCCCCAATAATTATGATGACATAAATGGTAAGTTCATTGACATCACACATTATTTCTTTCAGTCCAATTATTCTCCACAATATTGTCACGAATAGCATTAGCTTTTTTATTGGTATTTTTGATTTTTGTACAATTTCCCATTTGCAACAATTCTCTGATGACATTACAGTCTCTTTTGTTATGAGATGCAGGGTCAACTGTCAGATCCAGTTGAAAAGACAAGGCGTCACCTTTGTCAATGTATATGTTGTGGAGAATGACACATGCTAAAGTTAAGCAGTTTAACAGTCTCTTTACTAGATTCACACTTCTTGTAAAGCACCCTCCATCCACTTTTTAGCTGGCCAAAACCACATTCCGTCACCATTCTTCAACGACTCAGTCTATAATTATAGTATATCTGTTTTTCATTTAAAATACCTCTGCTATATGGCTTCATTAAGTTCACAGTGAAGGGAAATGCTGAGTCACCTACAATCAAGGGGGGGTACATCAGACCTTCCAATTTTCTTTGAAATTGAAGGGATTGTTTCGCCGCTACTTATTTTCTGCCAAAATTCTGTAGATTGAAGAAATTTCAGTAGTTGTTTCACTTTTTGGAAACCTATATATTTATGTGACGTAACAACACACCTGCGTTGGTCTAGTGTATGAAGTCAGCTGTTGTTACACTTCTCTGTACCATATAGTTGTACCATTATTTGATTGAGGAATAATTAGGCCATGTTATGGTATTTAAGTTTATGTGCTATATATAAGACCATTATATGTTATATATTTAAATATCAAACCTTTGGTGAAAATATGTATGAGCCATGCGCCGCGCCTTTAACATGAACGAAGTTGAAGCATTCAAGTTTACTGAAACTAAAATTGAATACTTCAACTCCTCCCTTTTTACCTTTTAGCCATGTGCTGAAGCCATACCTTGGTTATGGTTTTAATGCCCCTAACATCAAAACCATATAATTTTACCACTTTTGGTATTTAAGTTTATGTGTCATATATTAGACCATTATATGCAAGCCGTGTTTTGTTTACAATTCTTGGTATTTAAGTTTTTGCATCATATATTGGGCTATTATATATGAAAATCACGATCGGGCGGTGCCGGGTGGTTTTTGCTATGCAAACCACTGTGCTGCATGCATGCTTTGCATGCATCCATGCTCGTTATCACCTCACCCACCAAACGCCGTCCTTGAGCTTTGGGGCTTCCCCATCCCCCTGCTCGGATAAGAAGCAGTGTTTTGTTCGCGAAATGAACAAAAACTACTTCTTATCCTGCGCTGCCAGAAACCCCCTGCGCCCACATATCGGTGACAAAACTTGAAACTGAGAATTGAAACCATAAACTGATGCCAAGGTGTCCCGACGTTTACACCCCCATGAAACCGCCATTCTTTAACCATTTCTTCAAACCATTTTCTTTAAACCATTTTATTTAAAACAACTCTTAAACTATTTCCTTAAACCATTTTCTTTAAACCATTTCTTCAAACCATTTTCTTTAAACCATTTTATTTAAAACAATTCTTAAACCATTTCCTTAAACCATTTTCTTTAAACCATTTCTTCAAACCATTTTCTTTAAACCATTTAGTTTTTCCATAAAATTGAAAATAAATAGTTTTCCATAAAATTGAAAATATATAATTTTCCATAAAATTGAAAATATATAGTTTTTTCCATGCAAAAAAAAACACCATTCTTTTAGCAGAAAGCTTGGTCCATAAAATAGCTGGACAATGTCCTCTGCAATCATTTTGCTGTGCTATCAAAAACTTACATTTCTACTTACCTAACCCTATCTGGTTGCTCATCATCTTCACTAACAAGCGTCTCTCCATCACTGACTGGCGTAGGTGTGACATACTCATCAACAAAGTTGCCAACAACAGTGTGGAAATACTCCATCTTTTTTTCACTGCCTGCGTGTCGTATTCCAGGTGGAGGCGCATTCTTGATTGGTTTGTCTGCTAGTTTCACTATTCCCCAATGTGTCAAAGCTGCATTATGTATGTAAGCCTTTCCAACACTCAAGAAGAATTGTTCTGTCCCTTCATATAAATCAGCAATTTTCTCTGGGGTAACGTTCTTGCGATTGTATTTTTCACAGAAAAATTTTAGAGTGCCAACTTCTCTGCCAGACCCAGCTTTGAATAGTAGGTTGAAAACAAACTATGTAGAAAATTGTCAGGCATCACACAATGTCATTTCCTAGTGTATTTGTATTTTGTTCTTTGTAATCTACTACACTATGACATTAGAATTTATATCACACTTTATAAATGACAATTGCACATCAAATATGCAATCAGTTTAAAAAAATGTTTTTTCCACCCTATGCAGTTACATTAAGCTGGAACAACCAATATCTCAACCCATTAAGCAAGACTTTCACCCTGATGAAAAAATTGTCCGATGTTCACATTGCCTCTTGATGTGTTTATCAGTTCATGTTGTTGAATATTGATATTAATTTACATTCTCACCTGTACGTAGGCCATCCTAGTATGAAACAGTTTGGACACAAACGGACTGCAGTGATCAAAACGTTGTTTGGCAGTATGGGCTCCAGCTCTCGGATCCTTGGCACCTCCAAAATGAACACGTGACAACTGATCTCCTCCAAAAGGTGCTGATATTTCTTTCATATGATCGTTGGTATAATCTTTTTTGAAATGTGCTCCAGCTTGGTCTGGTGAGGCAGATTGACCACAGGTAATATGATTCTTCTGGCTTTTTTGTTATACCTGCTTTGATGTAAATATCCTCCAGTTGTTGTTCATATGAATCAAGCATATCAATTACATCTTTGTACTTTTTCTCATCCTTCATTTGCATGGGCAATGGAACTATTGTGGACTTCAGTGCCATTTCATGCTGGTACTTGTGAGGAATGTGATCTGGACGAATACTTTTAAGGAATGTTAGCTGTGGTAAATTGGCAACTAAAACTTGTGCAGTTAACTAACACGTTAAAATCTTCCCTAAGCTTTGCAACTTCTGCTGGATTTAGTAGAAATGTTGGGTTGGGCAACAAATTTATGTCATGCTGTGGTGCAATCATGGGCATATTGTGGCATGGGACTCTTTCAACAATAAGGTTAGAAGCAAAATAATGCAAATCAATGTTTTGGTGCATAGACAGCGTGTCGTGAGGTCTTGTCTTCATATCCCAGTTATCTCCCGTTCCATGAAGTTTGTGTCCTAATTGAACTTCTTTAACTAGGTGGTCAGCAAAATGCTTACCAATGGTGTCTAGGAGCTTTATCTTACTGGTATGCGACAAACAAAATCCCATCTTCTGAAATTGCTCAAAACTCTAGAAGAACAACAGTCATATTGCAAACATTGTTGTGAAATGTTGACCATGTATAATCAGTTCTCAGACTGCAGGTATATTATCTCAGTGATAGATTGTTGCACGCTTTAACTCAAATTTGAGAAAGATGGCGTTTTATATTGAATTCGTTTTATTCTCCTCTCAAATGAGCTCCTCCTATAGAAGTTGATTTTATATGCCGGATTTCTGACAAAAAATTGTTTCTGTGTTGTTTCTTATGCACTTTTCATTATACCCTGTAAACTCCAACGTCCAAGCCGGGTCTAAAAACATGTTTGTTGCAAATGGCATGCATTTTTAAACACATTCAGCACTAATGTACTTATTCACGTGCTTACCATACCTGCTTCAATGCATTGATATTAGCCATCAATATGGTACTAATTTGTTGCAGAAGTGTCAGTTTGTGATTTCTGGTCTGCATTAAAATAGCATAACAGATTGAAAGGCATAGAGCTAAATGTTCTATGTTCTCCTTTGTCTTCGAGTATCCCATAGCTGCCAATAAAACGTCAAACAGAACTGAATAGCGACAAGCTATTTCATCTGTAATCTTCTTCCACTCAAATGTAGACATACTAGAAAAGTCATTTTTCCGCAGTTCCAATGGTGTTTTTTTCCACTTGTTGACTTTAAGTTCACAATTTCGGCAAACTCGTAACGGCGCTCCCATTTCTATTTCGACACCAGTTACATTCTTGGTTAGCTCTGGCAAGTGTTTCCACTGCCTGGGAACACTAGATATATTGGTAAATTGATCAGAGTTATTTTCAGTCCCATACAAATAGCAAGAATTGGTGTTTTCCACTTCAAATATTTTTTCTTGGAGTTGTTTGAGAGCAGGTTGTCATGTTTGAGATGAGATATGCATACTACTT
>JAODVM010389841.1:0-10661 GCA_025400095.1 Phenganax marumi
CGTCTGAATCAACTCATGTGCCTGTGTCGCATCAAATAGTAATTGATACGGCACATGAAAAATACGCCGTCTGAACCGGGCCTTACTAAACTGTTTCTGTTTGTTATTGCGACTAGAGACCCTTCCAGTTTTGGGCAAACCAAACCGTAGTTGGCTTTAAACTTTATCAAATCGTAAACAATAGTAATTAGAAAAAGATATTTTCTGTACAACATCATAGAAATTCTACAAAGTAAAACAGAAATAGACTAGCCAGCTCATGTTTTTCCTTCGCAGAGGCCAACGGTTTGGAAATGTAGAATTACGTACACAGACATCGTCAACTGAAATCGCATTTTCATGCACTCTGGTCAGCGTTTGGTAGCTTCATAATTCCCCCATCATTTTACATTTTGGCTTCTATTGTAATGGGCGACTTAAAGTTCTCGTTGCCAAGGCTTCCGCTCAGGTCGGCTCTATGATTGATACTTGTTGAAAAGAAACAGATAACAGCAAAACAACAAAATTAACCCTGCTTGATGGATAATCTTTATGAACAGATTGTCTCTAGATTTCGGGATAAGAGCATACTGGCTCTCTTCTTCTCAGATGTTTTGTAATCTCTCGTTGGTGGAAAAATGCCAGTTGCATAGAAAGCGAACACCTTTATAAATGCCAGCTTCCATTTTTGCTGCTTTGCCCGCGTGGGCGGAGGGTACAGTTTTAAACACGCTCTGCAAAGGTTGTCAGCGTATTTTTAAAACTGCACGCTCTACCGGCCGGCAGTGGAAAAGCATTAAAAGCTTTTCATCACATTTATGTATTCAAAACATGTCGATTGTTTTGGGCCTAATGATTAAGGGCGAAAATTGAAGTAAGCAGATTCAAACACCTTAGGACTGCAAGGGCAAACTGTTTCTTTTGAACGACCGCCAACAATCAACGACCACCAACAATCGATTAAATCACTTAATGCTGCTTCATGTACATAAAGAAAGAATAGACAGCACCAACTTAATTGACGTAGCAACGGAGTTTGTGGAAAGGGTGAACAGCGGAAAACAGTTTTTTGGAAAGTTTGCTGAACGAGATTTCCCAAGCAATATCAGTAAAGCTCACAAAGGGATGCAAACCCAGCCTATACACGAAAGCGGACAATGAGTGTAAACTATCGGACGTTTCGGCCATCACTAAGTTATCGTTGGAATTCCTTTGGAGAACTTACTAATCTTCCTGAATGCATTATTTCATAATTTACAAAAATATTTGACGTATAAAGCATGCAACTCAATACTTCAAGTATTAGTAAAAATAATGAGTTTCATTTTTGATTCCTGCATGGTTTGTATGTTCTTGATAGAAGAACGTAATAAAATCATTGTTAAGTATATAAAGCAACAAAAAGGATGTTTAATTGGCATTGCAAAAACAGTGTTGTGCCCTGGGTTTAGCCCCCCCCCCCCCAATACGGATTTCATTCCGACGGGCCTGTACTTATTGCACTGAACCTGCGAAACAAAGAAAACACAACAAGAAGTACAGCGATTTTCTTGCCAGAATCCAAAGATCAGGACAGTGCGTTATATAATTTTTTCAACGTAATTGTAGCAAAAGATCAATCTCAAAATTAGCGTGAAACTCGATGGGGGTTTTGTCTCAAAATTTTAACTACGTTGTGCATAATTTCTCGATATCAATGGCATGGCAGCACAAGTAAGTAAAATGTGGTACAGGGATTGAAATCGCCATGAAAGATTGAACGGCGAATCCGAGGCTGGCTTCATACATAAACATTTAGTTATCAGCACCTTGTAGAATTTCGTTGTACGGAGAGTGCTGGCAACTCTATAATACATAAATGGTTGATAATGTAGCAAAGCGAAAATGACAAGAATTTTACATAGATTGTTGGCAAACTTTATGAAAATTCAATAACATTAATTATTAAACACTGTGGTCTCTACGCGCTGTCTGATCGGCTTATAGACTGGAGTTAAATGTCCCAATCTCGTAACTTACCCATGGCCAAGTTATTTGCCAGCAGATAGCTGAGTTATCTGCGAGCGGATAACAAAAGCGAAGCAAAAGTTCAAGGAGTGACTCTTATTTTTAATAAATAGTTTGATACATCAATCGTCTTTACTTTCTTTTTTCGCTTGAAATATATCTATGCTTGCCCACGCAAGCGGGACAAAATTATTAGAACATAAATAACTCTTTTACAATTTACGCATGGCGAGAAATAATGGACATGTTAGTTCCTAGTTCCATGTGCTGCCGACCGCGGAATTTTAATTAGTTTAAGATGGCTGGCGTTAGATTTTAGTCTGAGCTGAACCATGAGCTGAACAGCCTTTCCACAGATTACTTGTATTTGGACTGAGATATGACAAACTACTTGGTCTCCTTTCTGTGCCTGCTGTAAAATGTATTCACGCTTATTTTTCGGGGTTTTCCCATTTATTAAAATATTCAGTTCAAAGGCCGACATTACCATAACAAAGAATCGAACTTCGCGCCAGGAAGTGGCTCGGCGAAATCCCAGGTACAGAAAATACGAGATATTAATAGAAAACGGCGAAGATAAACAAAAACTGGGAAGATATACTTCACATGAACGACAGAAATGTGCGATGCATAAGTGCTGAAAGATATCACCAAGTCATGGAAGTCACTTGAAAGATGAAGCGTTGTAAAAATAGCTCAGATTAAAGTCTTAAAACCGACAAGGCTACCAGCAGCAAAGAAAAATAATGACTGCCATTTGAAAGTAAGTTATGTTGGCTTCATGAAAACGATTGAAAGTCAATGAAGCGTGCATCGGGTACACTGCAATATTGATCGAAAAGATGTAAATTTTCCATTTCGTTATCGTCGCCATATAAAAAGCCATTGCATGGGGCTATGAATGTATTTCTTCAAAAACCGACCGAACTAAACTGCCCGCTGTAATTTGTCAATAATATATGCAAACCTTATGTCTCCGGTAATCTTATAAAGATTGAAAGTAACACATATTACTGAAAGGACAACGTCCAGAGAGACATTTTTATGTATTCTCTATGTAACTCCTATAAAATTTGCTTCGGAATTCATCTCAAAAATCAAAATATTTGCAAGTCAACATGTTAACTGCGCATGCGTGTCCACTATTTCTCGCCATGCCATCGGAATCTTCACTGTTAGCCTCCTGATATCTTGGAGATGGAAGGGAATTTGATTAATTTCTCGCGTTAAGAAAATTTTTCAAGAAATATATTAGACAGTATAGTTAATACCAGAAGTCCGAACGACCGAATTTTATGATGCATACATTACACAAAATTAACACGCTGGACGAAAGTTTTACTTCTGAGTTTGACGTTGACGATTGTCTTCTTGTTCAAGTTAGAATTTTGGCCTGCACTTTATGCTTCGACATTGACGAATTACAGTTTAACTTTGCCGAACGTTCATTAGAATTGATATCTGCGTAGATCAAAATGAAATTTTTTGCCTGGAAGTGATATTTATATGTTCATAATTTTGTTCCGCTTGGGCAAGCGTATATATCGGTTTTTGTGATACACGCGATTATCAAGGTTTCGACCTTGATAGTCCTGCATATCATAAAAATCTCATCCAATAATTCTTTAATTTTTGCTATGTGCGCAGGTCGGTTGCTTGAAGCACGTTTAGCTTCAACGGTGCATTTTAAGTTCAAAATAAAAATCATATTTGTGTATTCCTCGAACAACGAAGACGGCAAACGTACTAGGGATATAATCCGTAGTGCGATTGTCTCCCTTCTTTTGTAATTGTATCAACGATCTCAAATCTTGATCAAGAGCACTTCCTTGAGAATAACTTCTAACTAATTTGTTGACTTGCTTAATTTCCATCATGTGCATGTAAGCTAGAAAATAACAAACAAAGCGTGTACAAACGCACCTAACTTAGACTTAATGACGAACTTTCTGAGTAATACATAAGGTAACGCAATGATCTCTTTACTAAATTATGTATCCATCGCCTTGTCATTTTATGTCAAGCGAAAATGTTTGCTAGTTAGTGATACATTTAATTTTGGTTTGGAGGGGTTTGTCAGGTGTGTAGTTTCCCAGCTCTACGCCTCCGGGTCTCTGTAAGGAGAAATCTCTTTGATATTTAAAATTTCCAGCGCAACATAAAAATTGCTTAAACCTGGCCTTGCACGGGAATCGGACCCGTGTCCTCTCGCACCCGAAGCGAGAATCATACCACTAGACCAGCAAGGCTTTCCCAGTACAGAAAATATACAGCTATAATCAGTCTTGGCAAAAACATTGGGGGGGGGAGGTTATGGAAAGTAACTACATGCTACATGGCTTTGATTGCTAAGGGGCCAGGAAAAATTTGCGAAGTGGGCAGAGGCTTGGACTTTTTCAATAATTATAGACTGTGTTTTCTTTAGTTCATGAAGAATACGTCTTTCATTGCAAAAATACCTGCATTAGTGCTAACATGCACATGTAAGAGATAACGTCTCATTCACTGGGGCATGCGACGTTAGAGAAGCGGGCCGCTAATTAAGATGCGTCAGTAATGAAACTAGCCTGTTATCAATGATATGCAATGAAGCAGTGCGGTCCATTTGCGCATTCGACTCATGGTGCATGTAGGAGAATAAAATTATCTTTAGAATCGATCTATCTCCATATACTGACCTACGCAGAAATTGGTCTCTATTGTATTTTGCGCAAGCGCTATATATCTGTTATTGATTCCCCAGTTTGCAAGTAACCTGAACAGAAATGCTTAGATTTCTAATCATATGCGCAAACTTTTCAAGCTGAGAATCGAACAAAATCCGCAGCGGCGAACAACAATACGGGTAATTGTTGTACTTGCATGTAGAAGTAAATTTGTCAACTGAATTTGCTCTCGACTCCGTTGATTTTAAAGATCTTCGACTCCAAAAGATATGCAACGCTTTGTTTTCAAGACAGAATTTTAACCACTTGGACAAAGAACCTGAATTACGAGAGAATAATTTGAGGTTCAGGAAATATTGTAGCAAAGCGAAAGAGGAACGCTTGAAATATGGGAGATGATGGTGACCGGGCTAGTGCTAATATTGATTGGCTCAATACAAAATGATATAATTTTCCGACAGGAAAGTTTAGCCCAAATTCTTTGAGGAGGTATGGGGTATTCTCGATTCTTCATGCTACGCACGAGAGAACAGAGCAATATAGTTTTGGTTTGGTGAGTACAATTGTCCAAAACCTCAGTTGCATGGTAACAAATGGTCCTCTTCCCTTGATGGATTTGAACCATCATGCTTTTTGTTCTTGCAGGCATCAGCGTTAACCGATGCTATTACAGAGACTTACACAAGCCGACAATGGCTGTTGAAATATAATAGTAGTTGAAGCAAACTAAATTTTTTCTGGTTGTGAAAAATAGGTCTGGATAAAACTATAACACATTGCTTCTGATATTTTTTTTCATTGTTTGCAAGAGGTGATCTTTTACACATAGTTTCACCTTTTTTCACACAAGCAACTAAGCCGTGTATACCTGTAAATTATTTGGAAAACACATAGTTCTTAGCTATATCTCATTTATACTTTAAAACATATCATCACGGTTTTAAAAGACTATATCATGCACTTTTTGTTTTGGTGTCTTCCTGAGTGGCAAAAACGTTTTTGCTAGCAGCCCTTTTGATTACCTCACCAGTCTCTTTGAAAGAAAAACTGGCTCGAAGCAAATTGAACTTGAATTAGTTCAAGTACAACAGTGAGAGGAAGAAATCGTACAACAGCGTACAACAGCGTACAACAGTGAAAGGAAGAAATCTTTAATCGTTAGATGAAGTTTTCAACTCTGTCACAACTGAAGAGTTGATAGTTTAATCTGAAGCTAGGAACGTTACTAATTAACCGCCCTAACAAGCCATTAAAGAAGTTTAAAGATTTTTAAGTTCTAATTTACAAATGTAAAGTGGTAAATTAGTCCTTATATATTTTGTAAAGAAAACTAAATGCCCATGCCGGAAATCGAACCCAAGCAATGGCGGTGAAAGGTCTTCCTCGTGGCAAAGCAGAGGTCTACCATCGCACTAGCATTGCAAGCAAGGCTCCAGAAAAGTGTTTTTAGCCTACTACATTGATATATTCTTTTCCGCGTTTTTGCTTAAGGTAAAAAAATTTGCTCGAATTTTTATAATCATATATTGAGGTCACATAAAATAGTCTGATCGCTGTGGAGGGAGTAGATTTATAGGCACTCAAACACTACAGCTCATGGAAAGAATTATTCAGCCAGTTCGATGCTGACATTGCAGGCGCATAAAAAGTTCTTCCATTACGTTTTTTTTTCCTGTGTTTCAAAATTTTCTCTGTTGTATTTTGGCCCGTAATTCCTTCTTAAATTGAACATGCTCTTGTTGAAATAAGCACATGATCAAAGGCAACAATTGTTTGTGTTGTTTTATTTTCACAAAACTGACAATTGCTCAATATTTCCGTTGACGTGAATGGAAACAGAACTTTATCCACTCCCATGGGCGTACAGGCCTCCACTTGTTTGGGGAAGGGGGGGGGGAACAGCACCAATTTGCCCGACTGCCATGTTTTATAGTACATAGAATATATAGAATGTATAGACTGGTCTGAGATGGTGCAGAAAGAAGTAATGTTACACAGAGGAGTTAATAATAATAGTATTTCCGATGTGTAAGAGCAATAGGCAATGTTTTTAGAATATAGTTTGCAGTATAGTTAACGTCTTTGCCAAAAAGAATCTTACTAAACTTAAAATCAAAGAACGCATGTCAGTTGTATCAATCAGTTGTATTTCCTGTTTGGTTTTGTTCGTGTGTACATTCATACTCATCATAGTACGTCAGAAAAAAATGTGATCTTCGGTGATTTCGATTCCGAAACATGTCAATAATTTTATCACTGTTCCTCATAACACGGTTGGTAAACACTCTTTCAATGTTTAACACGGCAAGACAGGCAAGGCGACTTTGCCCCATGGTGTTTCGAGTGTACGTTTTCAGTCTTCGAAGACAACTGAACGAACGCTCTG
The DNA here is from genome assembly GCA_025400095.1 of Phenganax marumi. Taxonomy (NCBI): domain Eukaryota; kingdom Metazoa; phylum Cnidaria; class Anthozoa; order Malacalcyonacea; family Clavulariidae; genus Phenganax; species Phenganax marumi. The sequence goes on from JAODVM010389841.1 coordinate 7,039, forward strand.
CTAAGCACGACGTGGCCGGAATCACAGCTAAAGTCTTGCACAGGCGGAAAAATGTCAGCAAAATCATGTCAAGCTTCATATCGGACATAAATTTTGCATGTTGAATTGGCGTTTTTCTTGTTCAGATGGCGACTGCGAAAGGAAATTAGAGAGGTAACAACAATTTGGTTAATTACCAGAAACACTTTGGGATTCGGTCTTTGCGCTGCATAATCAGTGACAAAAATCAAAATCAACTTTGCAAGTTTAACGCCGAATTGTAATATAATGAGCCCGCACGCATCTTGTTTCATTTAATTCAGTACTTTACTGCAGCAACGCGAAGTATTTCAATGGGCTCAATTAATTTCTTTCATTTTCAATTTAACTTAATGCAATTTATGTCTTTATAGCTTTTTATCAATTGCCCGAACGACACAATGGAGTTTAGCTCAAATGCCCGACCGTATAAGCTTTGGGAAGGGGGCCTATGCCCTCGCCCGGCCCGTACGCCCATGTTCACTCCGGCCGGTTTGCCGGCGGTTCTTAATCATATTCTCAAATATTCTGTTACACGACCATAGTTAGTTTAGTCGCCAGAGCGTGGTGCCAATAACGCTAAGGTTGCGAGTTCGATCCTCACATAGTTCATGTTGCAGGTAAATTTGTTTTCTTTTAGTTTCTCAATTTTCAGATAATGTCAGTGGATCAGTAATTTTTTGCTTGGCACTGAACATATGGACGAATTGTCTGAGTCCGGAACAAGGATTTCCAGGTTTTGCTCCTTGCAAGAGCGGTGCAACAAAATTACTGTGGTTACAAGCTAAGAAAGGGATATTTTAAAGTTTACATCATGATCTGGAGATTATTATTTAACTCTCAAAGAGAAAATCAATGTAATGAACGTTTATGCGGTGGAAAATTGTGATTCCCTATTCAATGAGCATTCGTCATAAGCTAATTGCTCTCCGTATACTGATATGTATTTTGTCACCATTAAATCGGGGTTTCGAGCATGGGAAGTATATACTACAATAACTATATTGCACATTCATTCATTGCAAATTTACGTTCCACAATCGATACTGGTAAAAACGTATAGTGGTGGACGTTATGGAAAGTAACTACATGATTTTGATGGCGAAGTGAACAGGGCAATTTTGGTAGTGGGTAAGAGGTTTAGTTTTTTCAATAATTATAGACTGTGTTTTGTTAGTGCATGAAGAATATGGTCTTCATTGCAACATCGAAACCTACATAACAAGCGCAAGCTGTCCTCATTCACTGGACATGTGACGTTGGAGACGCGGGTCCACTAATTAAAATGCGTCAGTAATGTAAGTAGCCGATTAGCTTTGGAGAACAACCGTCGTCGAAGCGATTTGGGAGGCAGCGCGTACACTGGGTATTATTCGAAACGCTTCTCATCCGATATCGCAGCATATCCTCGTGTATCTCTCAGAAAATTAAGTTGCAGATTTTCCGTGGGACGTTCAAGTGGTTAAATAGATAAGATAAAGCTTTATTTTGACACGCTTGGTCCTTCAGCATGAGCTGATTAGCATGTGAATGTGTATTTGAGAATGTGTATGCAGTTGTAAAGCGTAGTTTTTACTTGAAACGTAAGCATAAACGAGAAAACAAATGTGGAGATTTCCCGTACGGATTACAAACACAAAGAAGAAAGAATTTTCTTTTGAATTTCCTTTCGTTCTGCCGAGGCTTCTGCTTGGTTCCTCATGCTTAAGCTTGTGCTTATGTCGATGCTAATGTCGTACACTTCATTGCGTTTCTTTGTTTTGCCTTTCGTCTTGATGCTTGTGTATGCTTGTGTCCAGTGAAGCCATGCTTAACGCTTAATTTGAGTAGAATAAAAAACTCACAGCTGGCTTCGGTTGATAAAAAGTGAGAAATATCGAAACTAAAATATTTTACGCATTACACGAAGCGTTATAGAGGTTCTCAAAACTGCATACTGAATCACGGCGTCAAAACTAAAAGTGAGGCCCTTCAGAACATCACGCTGGTTTCAGATGAGAAACACGCTAATTATAACTTTTGCAGACTTTGTATGCACGGCACGCTTAACGGAAGCTTGCATATGATTGTAAAATGCTATTGTTACAATTCATCACACAGCTCATCATCATGCTCCAGTGCTGACAAAGCCATGTTATGACCATGATCTTGCTCTTCGTTATAAAAAGTTCTTAGTGCTAAAACGTTAACAAGTCTAGTATATTACCATACACAGGTTAAGATGTAGGCACTCAATTAATCCATCATCAAGATGGCATGCAACATGTACGCACTGTGTACCTATTTTTAACAATATAAAATTTAGATAACGTTTTTATATTCAACAACTGATGTAAATGATAGCTGATTCAAGGTACGAAATACATGTAATTTAGTAATTTTTGCAAAGGTGGCTAAGAGAACTGCGCTTCTTTGGCTGAAATGCTGCCGTGGTGATTTTAAATAAGATTAACTGACATTCAAATGATGTGCAATTCTCCTGCGCTCTGCCAAAGCCTGCTGAAGCTGTACATAATAACCACCGGCTGCACAACAGTCTTTGAGCCGCACTCAGTTAGCGAGTTTGGCTCTTTCCCGAAAGACTGATGGCTTGAGCTCATCCAGGGATGGTTACTGCTCTTCAAAAATAAATGGTTGGAGGAAATATATTTGTTCAAATATATTAGTGAAAATAGTTTACTGTTAAAGCTTTTCTATTTGTCTCATTTAGTCACAGCAGTGGCTAAAGATTAACCAAAATATATTTATGCTAGCGTAACAAAATTGGTAAATTTAAAAGTTTCCTGCATGTACTTGGTAGTAACGTGAAATTAATTCCTCAAAGCCTGGAGCAAGATTTCGTATCGAAAATGCCCAAGTTAATTCTGTTCTAATTTGGGATGCTATTTTTCATTGTGACAGAAAGAACCTGTGCCTTCTCATGGATACGTGCTGAGATTTTAAATGGACGTAACAACTGTAGGTCAGATGTTAATTGCCATAGTCTCGTACTTACGATCTACTGATTAGCGTTTGAGTTTGTCTTCTTGGTATTAATGATAACAAATTAACAATTTTAATCCGTTGTAATAATCTATTCTCCAGTAAATAACGTGTATATTATACATGATAAGCTATAGAAATGTAACATCAGTAGGTTTACTGGAAAACGCGGACAGCGGACTCCGGACACCGGACAGCGGACACCGGACGGACGTTGGAAAAGACGGACTGATGTTGGAAAAGACGGACAAACGTTGGAAAAGACGGACAGACGTTGGAAAAGACGGACAGATATTGGAAAAGACGGACAGACGTTGGAAAAGACGGACAAACGTTGGAAAAGACAGACAGATGTTGGAAAAGACGGACAAACGTTGGAAAAGACGGACAGATGTTGGAAAATAGCCTGCCTAAAGCTCATCAAGACTATAGCCTTTTAAATTAGGCAAGCAGGCGGAAAAGTTACATGCATCTGCAACATTCTTGGAGAGCAACATCAGCATTCCCGTCGTTGACGTTGACAGCAACATAAACCTTGCTTTGTTTATTGCATGAGACATAAAAACAGAAAAAAATGAGTGAATTTACTGTTGTTAAACGACGCGTTTCCTTTATTCGCTCTC
>JAODVM010389952.1:0-10660 GCA_025400095.1 Phenganax marumi
AACACGGGGATATGAAACTGTGGGTTAACTTTAAACCTAGGTTAACTGCTAACCCACCTTTGAACAACCGGCCCCTGCTCTACGATATGGCATACGAAACAGGAAATACTCTAAGCAGGACTAGCAAAGAGAAATAGGTCTACCTGGCTGCTACACCAGAGATGAGGAGGAATAACTGCCTCTCTATTATGGTCTACTGCCGAAGACCCCCAAATAGCTAGCTACATTCGCCAGTGTCATGAGTACCAAGGCTTGACTAGGCAAACGGCATTGAGCAACTCCAGTTTCAGTGGTTTTTGCAATGCAAAACTAAAATTATGTCAAAAAGCAAAAATCATGCGGCATAGAACGATGGCAACCTGGCAAATCAATGCATTCTAAAGCTTGGAGATTAATTTTCAACAAGTCATTTCTTACTACGTTTTATACCCAACTTGAGGACTTTTCGACAAAAACGAAAACTGGTATTGCGTCACGCTTTAAGAAAGTACATTCAAATTTTGCAACAGTTCCATAGTGCGTGAGCACATACGAAATATCCTAGAGATATGTGTAGTTTCAAGACAACCGTAGAAGCCAAAATGGGGCTATAATGACTCTTTTTCCAGTTTAATGTCAAAGTTTTGCAAGTGTAAACGCCAACGCGCAGACCGTGATTTGGCAACGGAGCGAGAATCTTCGACTTTCAGTTACATTTAACTTTAATCGTGTATTATATTTTTCAAGTATTCGTAAGCAGTTTGACAATTTTAGCTGTTTGGTCAGCATATTTTGTAATATTCCCTTTCACTGACGATTCTGTTTACGTTTAAAACTGAAAATTCGCGTCGCGTTGTGGAATGGCGTTTGGTCTGTTTAGGCCTTTAAACGATTAAGTGTAAAACTGAAAACACTCCAATAATCAATACCGCGTTCCTTAAAACCTTGATGATCATAACACTAAGCGAATTCTTTATAATTATGTATGAGTACTCAAACGGGACTCTCATTCTAATTATATGCCAAACACTTTAATTGAATATTCCAATATACGTCGTCTGCACCAGCAGATGTGGAATACGACATTGCACACCGAATTAACACACAGCTCGTGTCGACTTCGAAAGCTGTCAAAAAGTAAGATTTTAAACGAAATGTACAATGCCAACAACTGACAAAGTAGATTCACCCAAAAGATTTCACATAATTCAAACGTATAAAAGTGTTTTTAGTAAATGTAACACCTTTAAACAACCTTAAGATGGCAAAGACCGCATAACCATACTGTATTTGGGTGCAATGTTGATATAATTGAAGACGGCAAAGTGTGCATAACTATATGTATTTGGGTGCAATGTTCATATACCACATGCACTAGCCGAGTTAAGAACGTAATTATGAAACCCAATCAAGACAAACACCACAGCTGCACAAGTTCGTCAAATAATAACGATTTTTCAAGTCACATGTACCTTGTCTTTAACTGGTCTACGGAATTCCCGACTAGGATAAAACTCTGTCAAATTTCGTACCCCGAATCCACGGATGACATTTGAACAGTTATAATTCCAAATTTAAAGATAAGAGTCCTTGAGCACTGTTGAAGCCAGCCTTACCAAACGTTGGTTTGGCACTTCTCTTACAATTATACCTTATATGGAAATGAAGTATTGATTTCACTGGAAGTCGAAGATTTGAATAATTCTTGAATTTATAATACTATGAACCATAAATGTTATCTGCACATTCAAAAGCACGAAATTTGACAGAATTTTGTGTTTGTACATTGTCAAGAGGACCGACCTGATAAAACAAAAGAAATCACTATCAGTAGAGCCACAACATTACAAAACAAAGTGATATTTCACAACTGCTCTCGCAATTGCAACATACTGACAATGCAACCACATGTGATAGCAAAGTTCGTTCTATACTCTGTTTTCCCCACTGAAGCTCAACAACAATGATGATGTATTAAAGCTTCTTAAGTTGCATAAACATTGTGATGTTTGTTTACACTGTCTACTGCTTGTAACAAAATGAATAACTTGCATGCCAATGGAAGTCTAAACCCTCAATTGAAATTTTAGAAAACAATGATATAAATGACGCTGTAACGTTTTCACGCCATTGAAAGCAAACCCAGATTCAATTTGTTACAGACGGCACAAGTTGACTTCTCAGCAGCTTTCAGCATGCGTTCACTACCTACGATTTTAATTTATGCCATTCACGGTCTGAATAGTGTTTCAGAGTTTGACCGTGTAGGCGCCTTTCTAGGCGTATCTTTAGTTGTACCATTCCCTATCCTCCTTCTTTCTCCCTTTCCAAGAGAAGTTGACTAGTGGCAAGTCTAAGGATCATGATACTGTAACTGACATGTGTGATAATGCACTTTACTTTTCTATGGCATTCACAGTGCAACCCATTGTTTTTATTTGTTAAATCTTTTTAATGACAGACCATTTTACTCATTGAAATGAAAACTGGATATTCCAAAATGTATGCAAAATTTTAAAATTAAACCACATATGTGCAAAGCAGCCTACTGACATGTTTTGCTCTGTCTAAAGCCAGACAAGGTTACTTTTCAAGGCAAAACTCCATCATGTGATGGGTTGAAAGAACTGTAAAAACGTAAGACATTTTGTTGACGATTAAGTCAAGACCAAAAATATTAAAACAACCACAGACTGAGGAATGCTTAGAATTACATACTTTGTAGTAATTTGCTTTTTTGCATTAGACAAATGTACAAAAGTACTAGTCAGTGAATTCCAAGGGTACTCAGTATTTCTTCATGAAATGCAAGATTGTGTGCGGGCAAACAATATAATTTGAAAGCAAGCCATGACAGTTGCCATCAGGGAACTGTAAAGCCAGTTACAGACAGGCAAGTTTTTCTATCACAAGTTTTTAATTGCCAATTGTGCATGGGTATAGATGCAATATTTTCAACCAGGCCTGTTAGTTAAAGTTAAATTACTAGTATTGTAAATTAATGAATTGCTATGTATTTATAGTGTGTGTAATTGTATTTTGTAATTGTTTGTCTAGTGTTTGTAAAATTTGTACATCATTGTAAATTTTTGATTTTTAAGCTATGCTCCCCTTGGAAACCAGCTTCAGCTGTAGGGGTTAGCGTAGTTAAATAAAGTTATTACTTACTTACTTACTACTTACAAGTTTATCTGTGACAAGCATTTTTTTTCATCGGGTGAACGTATCAACAAGTTTTCCTCAACAAATATGTTCGTAGACATGCCCAATTTTTACTGTGACAAGTAGACTTGTTGAACAAGTACATTTGTCACAGTAAAAATTGGCAAAGTTAAGCATACACAACGGGCAGTTAATAAAACTTGTCACAGAAAAACTTGCCAGTCTGTTACTGGCTTCAGGACAATTCTGAAGAGGAAATGACAACGAAACCCGGAAAAAAACACTCTAGTCTTACTATTCAACCTTCACTTGTTTTTCCACTGGCTTGTGTTGCCTAGTCATTACTTTGAATTAATACTAGACAATTTATTTCGACTAATTCAGTTTATGAAAAGATGCAAATTATGTTTAGCGCGCCAAAAATGCAGGAAACTGAATACACATGAAACGTAATCATGAAACGTAAACGTTAACTTTTACCAAAAGTGAGAGTTTCAACAAAATGCTTTGTACTTCATTTGGAAAGTTTAATTTCTAAAATGTGCATACATAAAACTTTAACTATAACTAGATAAACTTTAACTATAAAAAACGCACGCAGCGAAAGGCAAAGTGCAAATCATACAATTCTACGTATGGCTTTATGACCACCATATGACCTTCAGACAAGCCCCAAGGATCTGACTCATGAATTGAAAGAACTTTTCACAGACCGAAAACAAAAGTGAAAACAGCAATGTGTGGTTTGCGAAAGCGAGAAGAACCAAAATTCTCTAGCAAAATATTGACGTGGAGATTGTAGAAGTGCTAAAATACGGGTACTTGTTGAGCGTGACATTATAATTTATTCACAAGCAAAAACCACGCCGTTCGTATATCGGTCTGGCGTTCAAACAAGCTTGACATAAAAGCGCTTTCAAATTTCACTTACGTACCTTCCCCAGTAACGATTCCCATATGCTTTGGGAGCATAATGTGAAACGGGTTCGTCTACGCTATAGTAGAACAGGCCGATGCCAATACCCGCCGCGAACAACATTGTGAAATACGTGCAATCACTGAACTCTGGTTCTTCGTCGTCTTTGCCAAGCTTAAGCTGACTGTACTTCGAGAAATACAAGTAGATGACGAATATAATGAGAACGTTCATGGCTCCGACGTAAAACCACGTAAAAGTAGCAGAGATCCATTCCTTGATTTTGCCCATTGCATATTCGGCTCCATGAGGATCGATAGTACACCAAGCGACAAAGCCCCAAATAACGATAGCTGACAGAAGTGTTACTACTGGGTTGAAATTCAGTCGAACTGGGCCAAGTTTGAACTTGAGAGTATGACAACGATCAGTTCGCGGATCTCTTTCCATTGTTAAAACTTCTTACGAACTTCGGACCTCCGTATTCATAAATCTATCGAGAGACGAGAACTAGGATGCCTGGCCGCTTGGGCCTTTATAAAGTTGCACCCACAATGACGGTTGCCTGACTCAGCGATTTTGATTGGTCAGCCAACGGCGTGGTTTGCACGTGAATGTACCGTCGAGTTCGAGATATTTCGAAATAATTATTCCACATGGCGAAACTCTTAACAATTAACAAATACAAGAGTCATAGTGAGAAACCCAAGAAATAAAAGGACATTTGGCTTTCATCAACTTTCAACTGCACCATAGGCCAAAGTGTATTGCTGCTTTCGGCTTTACGTGGACATATTCATATGTATGTATGTATGTATGTATGTGACCCTAGCCTGGTCAACAAAAATTGTTGATTTCCGCTGATATGTCATTTTTTATGTCGATGACGTCCCAGCCTTTTTGCAAGAGAAGACTAAGTCAGCATGACAATTTCTGAGATCATATATTCAGTAGAAGACTAGCAGTTGCTATTACGCAGTTACTGTCACTGCAGTAGAACATAATTACGCATCTAGCTTTACTACGCTGAACTATTATAACATTAATGAGATGCACCATTTACAAAAACATCTTTATGCCAGAATTCATCAATTTGAATTTCGTCTGCCCAGTAAATTTCCCGGTAAATTCCGACCATATGTTTACTAAGCATCCGGCAGTCTTTCATTGGTCAACAGTTCACAGGTGGGAAGTTGTCGACGCTGGTCAGAAAATGGCGGGCGATTGGTCTCCTTCGCTGGCGCAAACATTAAATTTTTTCTTGGCAAAACTCTTTACCTTGAAATTCAAACCAAAGCATTTCGCTATGGTGTTATTCCATTCGCATCGAAATAAGCGACAAACGAATTTTAGTTGTGAAAACATAGAAAATTTTGCGTTTTACAAACACGACACGTGTTCAGCAGTTCATCCATTTACTTTGAGCGGCAAGAATTCATCACAGAAACACAGGAATGTGACTATGTTCTCTTTAAATCGTTTTCTCTCCGAAAATCGTTTCATATTTTGCACTGGATGCCGAGTGCCTCAAAATTAAACCAGTCAGAAAAGAGTACTTCATCATAATCTTTCCAATTATAAAACATTGTTAGCAGTCAAAGTGAGGATTGACACGAATTTCGCCGGGTTGGTGGAGGGTAGTGTCAATGGGGTTAACTGCTTAACGTATAAAAGCCCTTTTTCGCTATCGTAAGCGTCTAAATTACAAAATATTAACTGACAAGCGTATAAAAGTATGTGATATTTTAAGCGTATATGGAGCATAGTAGACCCGTAAAAGTCATAAAAAAGGTCATAAAAGATCATAAAAGCTAGAAATTGATACAAAATACAATCAAGCAATATATCTTGTTAACGTTAGTCATATTAACTTGTCTCTCGTCTCACTTCGTTCAAGACTGAAAAGGCTTTTCCCGGCGCTGTCATTTGTGTCTCGGTAACCGGTACAGTAAAAACCCGCTAACAACAACCTACATTTTACCAAATCAGCCTGACGCAGGTTCTTATATATTTAACGAAAACCCAGGGTATCAGGTTCTTATAAACTGATACATTTTTAAACTGGTATAGTTTATAAACAGAAATAATTTTATCATAACTAAAACCACTACTGTAAGTACCGTACAATGAGCGTACAATACATTTAATATAGGCATTCATTGCCAACCTCGCTTGCAAGCTATTGTTCATGTTCATTGGAGCAAATTTGAGAAATGTCTAAATGATTTCTTGACATAAGAACCTATTTTGAATATCAGGCTGAAACAGGTTCTTGTCTCAAGAGGCACAAAATTCTTAATTTCAGCCTGAGGTTCTTATTAAGGAAGGTTCTTGTTAGCGGGCTTTTACTGTATCTTTGTTCTTAACATGATCATTCTTCGGTAAAAATTCCCTCATTTTCCTCTTTATGTCTGTTGGAGATTTGTTCCTCAAAGTGAACAGAAAAGATAGGTTTCCTCACTCGTTTTTGAGTTGAAGAATCCAGTTTGCGAAGCTGGCTTTCAAGCTCTTTCCAACATGAGCACAGTCTGGCAAGGGAACAGGAATACTTAAATCCGCATCAATAGACCCGTCCTCGAGGTTTCTTTTCAATTCCAGCATTGCTTGCTTATTTCCTTCTTCACAATCTGTAGTGAACACCATCGTACACCTCCAAACGCACTGTGTACCTTCTTTGATACAATTCTGACAAGCTCTTAAACTGGGAATATGGCTGGCTTGTCCATTATCTCTACATGCATGACAAACAGCTTGGATATTAGAACATTCGTTACAACAGCTTACACACAGTTCATGCAAGCAGCTTTCTTTGATAACAAGTTTAAACGATTCAGCAGTGGTTAGACAAGATTTATAAATTTGCAGTAGTCTGCTTTGGTTGCGAACAAGCAATTTCATATCACTTCCAGTCTTTCCTGATTTCGCCTTGTACTCGACTGCACAAGGCAAGCAATTGCTGTTATCCAAAGTTGTGACTGAAGACACCCAAGCTTTTGTAATGACATGCTTCTTCAGAAAACCTGGAGTTGGTTCTTGGTTTTCTTTCACAAATTCCACATCTACAGGTACGGTAAGGCCAAAATTCACCATTTGGCGTGGATTATACTCTATCGCTGGCTTTAAAGCTGTTCCATCGTTTGCGAGGACACATGGTATGACTTTAACTTTTTTTTGTGTCTAACGATGCTTATGTCTCAGCAGCACTTGTGTGGGCACTGAATGCCAATTGAGCTTGTGCAAGCCCTTTAATAACACCTGACTCAGTTGTATACCCAGCTTTCCTCTTGTTACATGTAGATTCTGATGGACATCTCATATTCATTTGAAATTCAGCGGAACTCTCACTGGAATGCAAATTACTAACCCTCCCTTGAGATGCAAACATTGCCCTCATAACATATTCACCGTCCTGCGACTACCTAAATAGGCTAAAGTGTTGAAAAATTCAACTACATCAGGGTCATATTCATGCTGCTGATTGCAGAATAATTATACAACGTCATAAAGGTACTTATAAAAGATGCGATCTTTAGAAATTTTGCCTCTTCTGATGAGGTCATTCTGCTTCGAACATAATTAATCTGCCTGCTCAATTCCAATGTTAAATATTTTCCAATCAGGATCTATGGAAGTAGATTCAGGGTCAGAAGCAGCACTGTCACTAACTCCACCTTCAAATAAAAGAGGAACATCACTATCAGTTTTGTCCGACAGATCGGACAAATAGCACTGCTGATCCACATAAATATCATTGTCGTAATATATCCCCCCTTCGATCACTCTAGGATGAACATTAGTATGTTAAAATTACATTATAGGGACAATTACATTGTGATTACTACCTAAAACAAACAACGAAAGTCAGTTCAAAATAATTTTTTTATTTATATAGTCTTCTACTATGTTTACTGTATAATTACATGATTTTATGGCATATTATGATATAAGAATGTTGTTCCTCATTCTAAAATCATGTTACCTGTCACTAGCCAAGATACATATGTATCTGTATGTGGTCTACAATGTCTATATACAGCATGCCCTTAAAATTCTTACAAATGAACACTGTAATTCTAAACTATTCTCGAAATGTTAATTCTTACGCTGGAATTTCAAGATCTTCTATATCAACATCTGAGTCTATCGTTTCAGAAGAAATTGAGGTTGCATATTTGAAGTATTTTCGAACACTTGGTTGTTCCTTTGCTTTCTGCTTTATCTTGATGCAATTGGTGTAGCGATCTGTGGATTCAAGACACGATTTGACACTGTATTAGGGCGTGAACATTATGGGGAATTGGGGATCTCTGGGACCTCCACTGTTGCACCAAGCTCCAATCCAAAGTAATTAAAAATAATATAATGGTGATTGTAAAATTCCTAATTGGATTGTACTTACGGGTATCAAAGTACTTAATTTTGCTTTTTGTTCCAGCATCTGGGCGAAGTTGAATCAGTGGTGGGTTTCGGCAATTCTGTTTTTCAGTACATGTTGATGATTGAAAACGTAAATTCGGACAAACTTTAGGTTCCCAATTATTTATTTCATATGTTTAACACGAACTTCCTACCTTTTTCAATGATTGCAATAATTTGAATCAAACGTGCAAAAAGGTACCTTTTTGACAAATATGTCCACCTTTTTTTGACATTATCGCCTCCAGGCGAAAAGCAGTAAAAAAGGTACCTTTTTCCAGCTTGTCGCGTTGAGCAGAAAAGCGGAAAAAAGGGTACCTATTTATCAATAGGAATTCCCATTTTGTACCTAATATCTAATCTATAATGATTTTTTGGTGCCAAAATACGTTGCTGTCTGTTGCACGTTTCGGAAAAGACAATATAGACAAGAGCTAATAGAAACCGTATGTTTAATATTATGCAATGTTAAAGTGTTTATTTTAGAGAAAAAAATGTGTAGTTTAAATATTAGGAGGGCTTGGGCCTAAATGTGTTTCCTCTAAGATAAAAAGTTTGCTGTGGGCAAATACCTTGAATAAGCTTGAGGAAACTGCCCATTGCATGTTTGTCCAATCATTTGTGTATTGTGGCACTCCTTTTTTTCAAATGCATATAAGGTCTGTGGAATCAGTGTAGTCGTATACAAAACACAGTGTCTGTTTAAACTACGGCTAAACATATGGCAACAGTGCAGCTAAAATACGGCGAGCGGGTGCTAAAATTGAGATGGCAATCTATGAATATTGCTAATTTAGCAATGATTTTTAAACTTGATTCTAATGAGGGAGTCTATCTCACCTCAGACGATGGGGAAATAATACTGCCGGGAGAAGACGCGTCCTTCTCAATCGACAGCTTAGATGTTTGTTACACTGGTAATGGAGAACCAGCTCCGGCAGGGAGACCGAGATCTGCTACAACCAGTGATCTATCTAGTCGTCTAGTCGGTGTGCCGCTTTCATACCAACCTTTGCCTTCGGCCACTCGACCAGCATTAAACCCTCCTCCTGGTCAGCCCATAACATCAGCGCTAACGGCAAGACGTTTGGTGAGACCAAGTCTTAGAATGAATGCTACCAAAAATTCTGGATGGAAAAAATCCTTTACGGTTATCGACATTAGCAGTTCTGGTTCGGTCCTAGAAAAGTACCAGCTTCATCTTACAATGCAAGAGCATATGGCAAATGTTAAGAACATAAAGGAGTTACTAAAAAATCAGCTCGGGTACGAAGTTGTCCTACTTGATTCTAAACATTTGCCTGTTGTTGTTAGAGAAACTACTACTGGTAAGCAAACACTATTTGGTGCAATATGTATTATTTCGCCACACAAAACTACAAGAATCGTATGTTTCTTTGTATCACTGAACTCAACGTGCCGCACATATGGTAAAAAGTGTCTTGTTAGAGAGAATTTTTTCCACTTTTTCCTCCTTGCTAGTCGGTAAACAGGTTGATAAGAAGGTATTTTTGAGTCTGGTCTTAATATGTGTCGTCTTTAAACATACTACGTCGAATGATAAATGTATTGGAAACTTCTGGCCTTTAATAGAATACAAAAAATAATTTTAAAAAAACAGAAAGAGCAAGAAGTATTTCAAAATCTTTGACATATAGCTACAATAATGTGCAAACTATATCTATAAACAGTGTAATGCAAGAGTCAACGCTGTTGTTTGAAGAAGCAATGTATATTTACTACACTTTAGCCTAATTAACTTTGTGTTGACAGATATTTAACACCTCAAACTTGCAGTCTCACACTTTAGAAGACTGAGCACGATAAGTGGCCTTGATCCGCATGTTTTGCTACCTAAAATTTGCTGGTAGCATTGCGTGAGAAATCATGATTGACTGCTGTGAAGATAAAAGGATAGTTCAAGCTAGCTGTTTTAAATAGTAACTTTGTTTCATTGCAGGTTCTCAGTTTTGGAGAAGCATATGGAACGCCATGTGTCCAAAAATTGTTTAGCGTTCATTTTATGAAATCATGACTAAATGTGTCATTATATGTAAATAAACAGTAAAAAGCGGCATAAAATTAAAGCATGGATCTCTTGTTCCTATCATTATATGATATAATGTTGTTCGTTATCAGCGTTATATCATATCATAAAATTTCCGTCAGGTAATGATATGATATCAC
>JAODVM010390063.1:0-10655 GCA_025400095.1 Phenganax marumi
GGGTGAATGCCTTTCTGTAGGGCACTTGCCAGGTTAATGGCCGCCAATGAAATCTACATGAAATCGCAGGAAAATCGTCTTACGCAATTTTGGGGAAGTCGGACATCTGTGTGTCTCTAATCTGTGTACTGGGTTACATGAAGTGTGGCCAGTATACCACTGATCTGTACATAGACTGGATAGCGCTGCGCATGTGCTTCCTAAAATTCAGGCCGGAAGTAAATGTGCAGATCCCATGAATCCCATGTAAATTAGCCAGTAAATTAACCTTTCTCATAAGGGAAAATTACATCATTCTTGGGGTACTGCATCTTTCAAGTTTGACAGTACAAGAATGACAAAATGTGACTGTTTACTGCTTGCTGTAGTTGTGTCCATCATTGTAAATTCAGAATACAACCACAAAAATAGCTATGAAAGCTGTAGTTTTTGTTTAAGTCCATTAACGAGATCTGACAGTACCCCAAAAAGTGACGTCACCCCTCGGGCAGTATCTTGAAAATCCTGTGTTCGAGAGGGGGTGTGAATGCCTTTCTTTAGAGCACTTGCTGGCAATTAGGCGGCCATGAAAACAGACTTACGCGATTTTGGGGCAGTCCGTTATCTGTATAGTCTTTAAGCTGTGCTTAGGCTTTGAGTAGGCCACAGTATTCGGTAGAAGTGAACTCGTAGGTAGTTGAAGCCTTGGCTAAAAGTGTCAGGTGTTTTCAAACCCGCTGTATATGGTGACTAGTGATTGTATGGTGAACCAATAAAAGTCATGCAGTGAAAGTTTCAAACCACTTCAAGGTTTCTGAATTCTGTTTCTTTCAGTACACGCGTTTCCTTTTAAAACAAAGAAAATATTGAAGTGGAAGATGAGCCCTATCACTCCAAACGTCGTGAAACTGTGCATTGCACGCTCAGGATTTCGACCCACCAAAAGTAAGTTGACATGCTTGTAAATATCATGATTTTGTTTGTTTTCTTTTGCTAGTTAAACGTATTTGAGCGTCTTTTCTTTATATTTTGTGAAATCAAAGCGTGGCATTTTGATCGAACAGTTTCCTAATGTCTTTTTCTCCTTTTTTAGAAAACGACTGGCTGGGGTATTGGGGCAAGCATATGAAAGCCACAGCATTTAAAAATGTTCGCGAGTTTCAAAAGGTTCATATGCCATATACTCTTTGCTGCATCGTAGCTTAGCTGATTTAGGATCTATTAAAAACGTAGCGGTGTTCATCACTCATCAGCAGTGGTGAAATGATTTCTACAATCGATTTTCTGATTTGCCCTTAAAATAGATTCTGGCGGCGCCACTGTTCATCAGTGTAGCTGTTAGAATTACTGATACACTTTTTGACTATAGTTCGTTTAATTACGAATTTTACTTTCTAAAAACTATGATTATAATAAAAACCAATTTTCAGTTATATTGTTTCCCACCAACGATTATATATTCTTTGATATATACTGACGACATTCTCGCCGTTACGAATTCGAGTGTTTAACGCGAATTCAAATAATAATGTTTTTCTTTTACGCAGGTCAATCACTTCCCAGGATCTTTTCAAATTGGGCGTAAGGATAAATTGTGGAAAAATCTTTCACGACTGCAGACCCGGCATGGCAAAAAGGTGCTTCTAAACGCCAGTCTTTGGATATTTTCTGCAAAGATAGAAGTTGTAAATTTACTGTATCCGATTTGTTTCAGGAATTCGGTTTCATGCCCCAAACGTTTGTGTTACCTCATGACTATCGAAACCTGAAGAAAGTTTGGGATGAAGGAGGAAACAGACAAAAGTGGATTTTGAAACCGGTGAGTTTTTCATTGCATTTAGTGAAATGCAAGTCACCATTACTTAAGATACCGCATGGGTGTTCTCTTGAGGGGTAAAATCGTAGTACGTTAATTGAGGAAGTATAAAGCTACATTACATTTTGTTGATGTGTTTCCTTTTGTTGTTTTAACAGCCAGCTTCTGCGAGAGGAATCGGGATAAGAGTGATTCACAAATGGACACAAATTCCTAAGAAGCGACCGGTTATAGTTCAAAAGTAAGTTGCGCCGTTGCCTACTGGTATAGTGAAACAGAATAATTTTCATATGCCGTGTAAGTTATTGTCCTACGGAAAATTAAGCAAGTAGCTATATACGTATAATGAGAAACTTAATAACGGACGGACATACAGCGATACATTGGGCGTGACGTCTTGACATTATCTAGCCCGAATGCACTGACGACTGCAGGCAGACGACAAAGGCACCATTAACCCATACTTTTTCACGACCTCGTCCGCTGGGTACCTTCGGTATATTTTTGGCGGTAATTCATTGAAAGGTTTTATTTTTTAGGTATCTATCTAAGCCTTACCTCATTAACGGCAGAAAGTTTGATCTTCGCATTTATGTGTTTATTTCGTCGTTCGACCCTTTACGCATTTATTTGTTTGAAGACGGTTTGACTCGGTTTGCTACGTGCAAGTGAGTAGAACACCATGCAGGGCAACTCTGTTTGCTTGCTATTAATATGATTAGAAAGCATAGCAAAACGTAAGATTTGAGAACTCTCTTTTTGTTATGAATTCGGCTTCGGAAACATCAACCTTGTACTGTGCAATATGTTACTGATCATTTGCTCCACTGCGCGCTCCCATAGGTACTCCCCTTCAAGTAAGAATTTGAGCAACAGATTCATGCACTTGACAAACTACAGCGTTAATAAGAAGAATGAGAATGTCTACACTCCAAATAATGATGAGGATGCTTGCCAGGGACATAAATGGTATGCAAGAAGTTAGTTGCGTGTATGCTTTGGATGGAATTGAACAGGCGCGGGAAAATCATGTATATGAGTTACATTCTAGTACTCGTTATAACCGCTAATTATGTGAAATATGTTAAGAAAAGTCGTAGATATGTAGCCGGGTCTAGAAATAATGAAAAGATGAGACGTCTGACTAAAAAGCTTAATTATTTACAAGCTTTCGGCTACCAATTTGTAGCTTTCAATTAGTATACATTCTATGAGATAAAGATATATACAGCCTTCACATTGAAGGCCACAGATTTGCAGGCAGAAGCTCGTAAATAAATAAATGTTTTTTCAGAACGTCTCCGATTTTTTCGTAGATATGTTATCTAAAGCTTGAAATTGCGTTCAATCAGGATTGTTTTATTAGGTCTTTAAAAGCTCTATGGGGATACTTGAAAAGAATGGGGGTGAATACAACACGCATTTGGGAAAGCATCAAGGACATCGTCGTCAAGACTGTAATAAGGTATACAAGACTCACGAATTTGTCGATACATCATCATCATTCTGTATATTATGTATATAATGTATTATTTGTTTTCTTGCTTTAGCTGCGAATCCACGGTCAACGTATTGATGAAACAAAATGTCAAGGACAGGTATTTTGTATAAACACTTGCATTCAATTTATATTTTATTTGGAAACGTTATTGATATTGTACGCTAAAAATTTATATATGATTATATATTAATATCTATATCTGCTTTTTAGGTATTGCTGCAACGAGCTGTTTGGTTTCGATATTATGCTAGATGAGAATTTAAGACCGTGGATTTTAGAAGTTAACATCTCTCCGAGGTAAGACGATACTTGAAACCTGTGCTTTTATATTGTAGCTGAATACTTGTGTGTTCCCAATAGTAAACAATTTGAATTTATGGATGAAGGAGGATAGATACAATAACCTCTTGGGTCGTTATACCATGCGTTAATTAATAGACATCAATTGCAAGTGATTTTCAAGTCCATAACAGATACGTGTGCGCTGTTATGGAGCCGGAAAGATATTTATCCTGGCAGTGTCCCAAACTCATACCCGGCATCCATCGTCACCCCCGAACATACTGTATTCCGTTCTGCTCTGGACATAGTCTTTGACAGTTTGGATGCATGTTTGGCGGATCATTACTCAATCACTGTGCATGCACAGTTGTGTAGTCATAGATGTATATCACTTGTTTTCTTTACATTTTACAGTTTACATTCAACTTCGCCGCTTGACATGAGCATTAAGGGACAAATGGTTCGGGATCTTCTCAATATTTCTGGCTATCGAATTCCTGAGAACAGATCCTGTAGCATTGCTAGGTAAAAAATGTTGAGTATGAGTTGTCATAATCATTGATTGAGCGTCGAATCTAAACAGAGTCCCAATGTGCATGTTTGACTATATACTGAATGAGAATGAACAAACTTTTAAATTCAATTCAATACTTCATAGTCCTTGCAGTACATATAATAAAGGTTGTGCAATAGGTTTTTTTTTTCATCATAAAGATAAAAAAAAACTTGCTCGCAATATCTTTTCTTAGTAATTCTAGCGGCGGTGCGTCTGACAAGGGAAGAATGATTTTAACGCCAGATCAAAAGGCGAAGGTCTGTATATATCACTTTTAATGTACAAAAAGAATGCTATAATCAGATACATGCGTCACTGCCAATATGCATGAGTGCTACAGTCTAATATTTTTCCTCGTTTTTTAGCATGGATATTATGTTAACAACCACGGCAATGAGGTACATAACTACATAATTATATGGGGCGGAAAACTATAAAATTTTTCTTTGCTTGGGATCTCTTTCTGAACAATGCAGGAAGACATGTACATATAAATACCCTCGTCAAAATATAGTATGCGTCAGCCAATGCTACTTAGGCAAGATCGAAGTTAGGTTTTCAACTCTTTGCTGTTCTTAATCTGTTCTTAATTTGTGTATTTCAGCGAGCGAAGACGACTATATTGGATATTTTGACTTCTGAAGATATCAAAATTCTTATCGATACTGAAGATGAAGTAATTTATTCATATGTTGTATTCTTATGTCTCCCTGTTTTTGTGATTCTCTTGCACTTACAGTATTCACTCTTGTTTGGTCGCTCATGAAGTTAGCTCATTATATAAACTCTATACGGTCTGTCGGTATACAAGAACTTCTAGCATTGATATATTTTTCTCCCACTTCAGAACAGTCGCAAAGGCTGTTTTCAACGGATTTTTCCATCTGAAAATTCTCACAAGTATTTGAAATTTTTTGATACTCCTGTAAGTACGATCTGCATAGTGTTTGCGTGGGTTATGTTGCAGTTTTCTTGTAAGCTTTTCACTTCAGCCTTATCGTAACTAAACTAGCATCTTTCGTAAGCGCTAGAGGTCTACAACAAATTTATAGTGACTCTCGCAAAAAGAAAACGCCACAGCAGAACAGTATGCCATGCGTTGAGAGTGTTAGGTACCAGGTCCTTCTGCTCTGTTTTTCATGTGCAAACCACTGACATATATACATCTGGATTCTGGACTGCTTGCTCCTATGCTTTTTGACTTGACGCTTGCGTGGTCAATTAAAAGTCACGAAGGCTGACGAATATGAGAGTAATGCGACATCGCTGGCTCTTCAATAAAGTCATCGATACTGGTCAGCAGCCGACTTGATAAGCAAACACTCTCATACTTTCGGCCATCTTGGACCACGCTTTTTGACACCAAGCCAGCAGTCCAGATGTATATATGTCAGTGCGCGCCAATATTCGCAAGATGTGCGAAGTAAAAACAAGAACTTTTGTGTGTTGACCACCAGGTCCGACAAACAATATATAAAGTTTTCTTCTGTCCGTCCTATATACTTTGCGGATAATTACCCACGACATTGTGACAACCAGCCTCTAGCAAATTTCGTCTAAACTAAACTGATTATAAATTTCAATTTTTTTCTTAGGGTATGGATCCAAATAATGAGAGAAGAGTGTTTGAGTTGATGGTTGAGACTTCTACACGACCAAATACACCTCAATATTTTCTTATGTCGCCAAAGGTATGAGACTGGCATTGTTTGAGAGTAATGCACAGTATACGATATGATAAGATACAGTGGACTGTGCTTGGTATATATAATATCTTTTCTTATGGTGAAATCACAGTATCTTTTGGAAAGATTTACAATGTAACGTATAGTGTTGTTTGGCATATAGTCGATTAATTGAATGTCCTGTAAGTCTCTTCAAATAAAAATCACATTGTGACAAGCAAAGCAGCGATGTAGCGTCGTGTCATTGTGGGATCTACTCAGGCAAGTGAATGTTTTACTACTTAACTTGTCCTGATATGGCTGTCACTCGGAGAAAGTTTTAAAAACTTAATTTTACCTGGATGAGTGAGTCTCACGAAAGGACGTTACATTACTACATTGCGTGTCATGATGTGGCGCCAAGTTGAATATGTTTTTGAATTTGAAGGTTCCACATCGTTGGCAATGCCATTCATAGGTTTATTCACCTTATTGTTTGTATAAGTCTGGGTAATTTTGCCAAAATATCCTTGAGTGTTAAAATCCTCAAAAAAACTTAGAAATTTTTATTCTTCAAAAAATCCTCAAAACTTTTCAAAATTTCTGTTTCTAAGTATAAATGCTTAAAAGTGAGATAACTGAACATGACATTGCATACTAATACTCTGCTATCCGCACGATATGATAGTACATGTTATCATGTGCATGAGAGGCGAAGCGGTATCAGTTTTATTACTTGAGGGAAGATACTATAAATCTCACGGGCGAGGGACGAGGGACGTTTATGCTATCGTCCTAAAAGCGATAGAACTGATTGGCCCCGATTATCCCAAATATAGCAGCAAATATAGCGAGAGAAAAAGCGATATTACGGCCGAAAATCGGTATAAGTGACGCTATTGTTTTCATGTCACCCTTTCATCGCCGTGACAAAGGCACACTAATGTGACCAGATCCCTGCGAAGGTTTTTCGTAACCAATTGACAATTTATTGCAGTTATATGGTATTTATTACCTCTATATGCATATTTAATCTAGCTATTTATGGTTACAACAATCGTGATATAAGCTTTTCTAATCTGCGTATCCAAACCCACCGAGTCGTCTTTTCCTGTAGGGGAAAACTGGATCGCCCAGAGAAAACCTACGACTTTTCGGCAGAGCAGTTAAAGAACTGTTTTCATATGAGGAAGTTAATTCCGCGCTGAGAATACAACCACATTAGTGAACGGCGCTATAGTGCTCTATACTCTCTTTTTGGTAGTTTCTTATAGTATTTTCAAATAATGTGTTTTTGTATCATTTAGTTGTTACCAGATCTACATTACACTGACAAGATGACCATACTGTTCGTTTACAATGGTCACTGGATGTTAAGTCATGAAAAATGGAATACGAAGAAAATGATTAAGAAGGCGACACATTTAGATCGATGAAACAACTAGCTTCAGTGCAGTTTAAAGACAGGACAAGGTATTTTGCTTGCGATCCATCTGAATTGGCAACATATATACGTAGACTAATTTTTGATGTAGGTAAAGGGAAGGAATCAATCAACACCACTAGAAAGAACTTGTTAACATTAGTAAAACTGCCAAGGTTGGTCGCGAAATGGTGTACAATACAGAAAATGCGGACCTATAGGGTTGAAAATTTTTGTATATTTTTGTATTACGGGCGGAATTTGATAACTATTTAGCTACAAAACTCCGCACGTGATACAAAGGTGTAGAAAAATTGCCAACGTCGCAGGGCTGTATTGTCCGCATTTTACAACATTTCGCAAACAAATTTCAGTTTTACTAATCTTCAGAAGTTCCTTCCGGGAATTTCCTTTTCTTTGTCTAAATGAAAAATTATTCTAACGCGTATATTGTCCATTGGATACAGTAGTTTGCCCGTTTTTTCAAAATCCTGTTACTCAGTTCTTGCATGTTTACTAGAACTGCATCCAAGTAGGAATGAGTTAGCCGTTGCTGTTTTTTTCAAAACGATCTACTCTGTCCTAATTGGTTTAAATCTTACGTAAATCTTTGAAATTCTCAGGATAACCAATGTTTTTCAGAAGAGCATTAAAGTACAGCATTAAAGTTCTACTTGACAACGTTGTTGTCTTTCAAAACGTCGTCTTCTGGTTTTTTACTACACCTTCATTATTCTATGTATAAAGAATCTTCGTGAAATCGAAATGCTGCTATCTTTTTGTTGTGACCAGCTGAATGTGTCATTCACTGAACTATACAACATGCACGGTCAATTTCAAATCTGGAAAGTGAAGCCGAAAATGGCGGCTCATGAAGCCTTTTCGGACGTCATTCACAGTCACGCCAACGGGGAGGGGGGTAGCTTTTGCGCTAGAATTTTAGCCGATTTAAACTGATGACGTTTATGAATAAATAGTCATATATTGAACATATTGTATCCTTAAAGTAATGAACCTGTACTTCCCTGTTGCTGGATCAGCTATAGACAATAGAGTAGACAGAACATCTTTCTTTAACATCATCTAATGAAGAAAACAAAGGTGCGCATACAGTGGCCCACTCCTAGCCGTTTTAACGGTTGACCGCGCGTCAAAGGGCCTGAGAATGACGCGCCGAAGAAAACTTCATATGCCGCCATTTTTGCTTTCACTTTTTAATTGCAAAAACTAACTCAAGTTGACCGTCCATGTTTTGTGGTTCAGCAGCGTCATTCGGATGACTCAATATCGGCTCTTGTCAAGTACAAGAGAGCTTCATAATTTCAGCGTTGACTGCACTTTTTTACGGAAAATCTTTTTTTAAGATCTTGGTTTTCGTTCAACTGTTTTGTGTACAAATTATGTTTGAACCAAGAGGAGAATCGTTATCACAGATCAGTGACCGATCTTAAGCGATGAAATTCCGCATTATTCTCCTATTTGTTTTTGTCAAAACTTTTGATTCAACTGCGAATGACCTTGGTATGAGTATGGCTGTAAGATTTTGACATTAAAGCCTGTTTTCCACTCGGCGGAATTTTCCGTGCGGAAAGTAAATCTATCAAGCTGATTGGCTAACAATATATTTCGCCGCAAAGTGAACCAAACACGTTTGCTAGATTTATTTTCAGCTCGGAAAATTCTGCGTAGTGGAATCAGGGCTTAAAGAACCGGGCTACTTTAATTTCAAAACTCTCTCTTGCTGCTTTCTTTTAGCTGTTATTTGTCAGTAGTATTAACTCAAGAATAAAAGTGAAGACCTTAAAGTTCGTTGGAAAGAAGAAGTTGCACTCATGGACAAGGCTCTAACCATATTGTTAGGCCTGTTTTCCACTAGGCGGAATTTTTCGAGCGAAAAATAAATCTAGCAATGTGATTGGCTAGCAAAATAATTTCCCACGAAAAAGTCGAAAGCAAGCCAATCACGTTGCTACATTTATTTTTCGCTCGAACATATTCGCGTAGTGGAAATCGGACTGGTCACCCAATTTTTCATTTTCGTGTTTTGCATGGGTATTGTTGACTTGCAATATTTTATTGGAAAATTATTATTGCATTGGTTAAAGTAGAAATTCGAAAGAGGGGAATATAACTGTGATTTATGTGAAATATACAAAAAGGTTGACAAATATTTGTTTTGGGTTCATCAGTTTGGAAATACCGTATAAGTCCAATATTATGTGACGCTTGTGGCTTCGCTGTACAGAGACCAGTTTAAACTAAACGAAAACATAAGAGAATAATTTTGGTAAGCTGCTAAGCTTCCAGACCATCTCCTTTCATTGCGTACGACTGGATGGAATACACCACTTTGACGAACCAGTCCGTGTGGACTGGAGATGAGTTTGGGGGTGAAAATTATAGATACAAAACCTGTCTAGGTATTTTTTTCTTGGTACAAATTGTTTTTGTTGTATGTTTTTTGATTTCATATTTACGCTTAGCAAAAAATTTTTGCGATAAAGAGTTTTATGCAAGTTTTGTATTAATAAATTTCACCCCCCAAACTCATTACCAGACTTCACGGACCAATTTGTCGAATTGGTGTATGGCTTTGCATTCCCGTAGTATTATGCATTTAATTCACTGATCTTGGTTTGATGCTCCAACGAAGTTTGCATTGGATTTATATATTTTATTGTCGTATAGACATGAAGAAATACTATGTATTCTGTGAAATATTTTAAGAATGGTGTGCTAAATGGAAATAAATTTTGTTCAAGCGTTGTGGTCCAGAACGTCCAACGTTGGAGAGTTCCTTTAGAAAAAAGAAAACTTCAGTGTCTGTTTTTTAATATCATGGACACACATCTCTTCAATGACGCCATAAAATAGCTTAGTTAAAAATACTAATTAAAGCACTGATCCCGATGAGTGAAGAGGTGCAGCAAACGTGTTGTTGCTTTCTTAACTCACCGTCTCAACCAGCTTTTTTGTAGCCATGAAGGAGGAAAGGGAACGCCCGCAGAAAACCTGCTACTATCGTCAGAGTTGTTGACGGACGGTTTTGACATTGACATTGACATTGAGTTTTATTGACACTCCTCAAAAAAGGCTTTTCAGTGACAAATCTAACATATATGGTAAAATACTTGCAACAACATAAACCTGGATTGGAAAAAAATCTAGTTACTGTTAACAATGAACAAACTGTTAGACTGTATAACAGCGATATCATATGTCTAGCATATTCGGTAAGAAAATACTTTGTCTGAAAAAAATTTTGGAAAGTTTTCCGCGGTACTCAAAAAAAATTTTTTATTCCGACCACTGGTCCTGAGTGTCGCAATCGTGCTAAAGCCTGCCGCACACGAGAGCTGTTAGCTGAGCTAATGGCCTCGCGAGGCTGGTGGCTCAACTATTGGGCTTTGCAGCACACGTTGAGTAAATTGCTG
>JAODVM010390174.1:0-10653 GCA_025400095.1 Phenganax marumi
TGCGTATATAGCGCATGCGTTCTGCTTCTGGCAACTGGACAAGTAAGGCGATGGCTCAATTATAATCCGAGCCGTGCCAGTTTTTAGCGGTGCCGTTTTTACAAGGAATTCATCGAAAAAATCAAATGTAAACGAACCGTACCCGCCTTATAAAACGGCACGCGGGCTGATTTTTATCCGTGCCGCGCCATTTTTTGAGCAAGTGCAAATGGGGCTCAAGTGTTGGTAGAACTGAATCTTTTAAGCCTCTGGCCGACCGCAGAGATGACATGTGCGTTCAGTTAATCAGAGAAATGTCAATCCGGAGAATAGATTACATCACCTATTACCAAAAAAGGTCTGCCAGATGAAGCACAGACAGACAAGATTAAACGATGAAAAACACTACAATTTTCCTGTAGAACAGAACGTTTTAAACATAGTCCGCTATGCTATCGATAAGTATAACGCTAGTATCGAAGGAGTTGAGAATTTTTAGAGAGTGAGATAACCAACAATTTTATCTTACTTTATAGATAGATTATTTAAAATTTTAACACTTTACATGGTAATCGCATTTTAGCTAATTGTAAAATTTTTATTTTATTTTTTATTGTAAAATTTTTATTTTATATTTTCCTTTTCTTAGTATATTATATAATTAGTAACGTTGTAAACTACACTATATTTTAGCTAGTAGCCATTCAGTGTAAGTAATAAACCATTACCATGAGCCATTTTCTCTAAACAAGCCATTTCAATAAACATGCCATTTCACCGAGCGAGCTATTTTGCTGAACAAGCTTTTCCACGGAACAAGCTATTTCGCTAAAAAAGCTATTCACTAAACAAGCCATTTAACTGAACGAGCTATTAAATTTCACAACCTTTACAAGCCATTTTACAACTAGTTATATCATTGCACTACATCGTATCGAAATGGCACATGTTTTGTTTGTTTAACGATTTCACGTTCAGTCGAATCATTGCTAAACTTATTGATTACTTTTCCAAAAGTTATCGATTTATTTTAATACTACGCCGAGCCATTCCTATTTAGTATGCGCCATTCCACTACGAGATCAAAACGCTCCACTATACGTTGATCAATTTCAACTTTACATATAGCATATTGAACATTTGTTGTTATTTTTGGTGGGGCTAGTAATATTAAATATGTAATGTATGCTTATTTGTAAAACCATACGTCATTTGCGAAGTTGTAATTGTAAAAGACGCATCAGTGCAAGTTTGACTGCATTGTATGTACTGTTAAAGAGGATTTAAAAACCACCGAATAAATAATCCAGTACTTTTTTTATCATAGGTTCTTTAATACATCGTAGCCACGTAGACTAGCAATTGACAAGATACGCTTCAGACTAATTTGTTATTTACGTAAAGCGAAGGTTGGGAAGGAAAGCAATCACTACAACTAGAATTGGCTTTTAACTATGGTTTTTAACTACGAAAAACATAGTAAACGCCAAGTTTGGTTGCGAAATGTTATAAAATACGGAACATCGAAGTTGGCAACTTTTGTGTACTTTTACCTGTAATACAAACGTATACAAAATTTGCCAACTTCGCATGGCTATATTTTCTGTATTTTACAACATGTCGCAACCAAACTTTGCATGTTTACTCATTTACTAATTTTCAAAAGTTCTGTCCGAAAATTTCCTTTCCTTTACCAAGATGAAAAATCAGTGTAAAGCGTATATTGTCCACTGTTTTGGTAGACGGTCATAAACAAGCAAAACAATTTTGTGCACGGCACTTTTGACGCTACAAGTAGCGGTAAATACATACTACGTTACATTGATACGTATGAGTACAGATCAACGTAACGTTGATACTAGTATCGTTGATAGCAGGCAAACGTAACGTTTGGGATATATCATCGTTGAGCTGCATTCCACTTTCACGTTTTTTCACGACGTAAAAGTTTAAATCCTTCATACTTTCGTATCTTGCAGAAATACTTTAAGAGATAGTCAAGTAATAATTTAAGACACCGTATTCTAAACGTTCCAGTTTGTGGTTGTTTGTAAGCCAGTTGTTATTACCATTTAAAGTTTCACGTGCTTGCACGTGCGTATAAAAAGCAAGACAGTGGAAAGCAGCCTAACGTTGACGATCGTAAACAACGTTGAAAATTCGGTGCGCGGCGCGCTTCATTGCAAATGACAGTAATTCTTGCCTTCCTTCACTCTGAGGAAAGTCGGTCATTAAGTTCAATTCAAGATTGATTTCAGCTACAAAATACAGTTAGAACGTTACCATTGCGATATTTAAATGAATCACACGCCGCCAATACATGTGTACCTACACGGACAACATCTACAAATTGAAAAAACAATACAACATGACATATCGAAATTTATCAGTTACAATACTAGGTGACAGAAATTTATACTACGATTGCGAAAGCAAGACATTTCAAAAATAAAATTGCACACAAGGCGTAAAATGTCGTGAACGACTACACGTCACATTTATTCAAAAATTAGCAAAACATTTCAAGTTGTGATGAGAGCTGCTCGATGTATAACACGAACAAAAGATCACTTCACAATAGGCACCTCGATTGCGTTCTTGTGTTTGAACAACTGCAGTTTCACGATCATCCGGTTCTACACTCGGAGTTGATGAGGTGATGACAGGTGCTATCTCAACATTTGGGTACTCCTCTGAGGCACATTCTACGTCTTGTATACTGTCAGGCTCTGACTGATATGATGTTCCATATCCATTGTCCCTTGAAACCACTTTTATTACTCCTCTCATTTAGGCCACGCATTTGAACCTAGTTCAACCTTAGAACAAGCCTGACTTTAGACAGTACGCAAGTTGTAAACTGTGCTTCCACTCGCAAAAAGCGGAATTTCGTTTTTTCTTCTGAATTTTTGCTGAATTTCTATCCAAAAATTGCAAAATTTCCTTACAAATTTCCTGGCAATTTCGCCTATCCGCTCTATCGTATGCGATAAATGCGAGTGCTTTATGTATTACGACTCGTAATTCAGACATCACATCACTCGTATTTGTACACAACGTGATCGGTAAGCCAGTAAACTGCAGACAGCTAATCAGAGGCCGGTTGTACAACACCTGTTTAGCAAAACGTCAGGGGCCGGTTGTTCGAAAGGTGGATAGCGCTATCCATTGGATAGTGAATTTTTCAAAATGCATAAAATTGGACAAAACATGTCGAAACTTCCATTTTGGTCAACAATGTAAACACTAGAGACTTTAATCTATCGTTACACGTCGTAATATTATGTTGCAATGATTAGTGAAAATTTTATGAAGGCTACAAAATCACTATCCAGTGGATAGCGCTATCCACCTTTCAAACAACCGGCCCCAGGTGAATAATCATATGACTCGAGTTCATCTGTAAGGTTGGCTGAACATAGTACTTCATATTGTTTATCTTGGCTCCTGGGAATGTCTTGACCATAACTCCATGGTTCACAGAGCAACGCATTCGACCTGCATTAAGCATCTTCAACATCGAATCGCCGATGATAACCATATTGTTTTCCTGTTTACAAGGTGCAGATGATCTTGTAGTTTGAAATATTATTCCGCCATTTTCATTCATTGACCCATCAACAGTATTCTGCTTGATTTGTTGGATTTCACCTTCCCTCACTTTCTGCTTCCATGGGATTCTTCTGTGTTCACGTTCGTATTGATTGCTGCATTATGTTTTGCTCTAGTATTATAACTGCTTGGTTCAGATTTTGTCATGCCCGAGGGTGATGTTGGGGTATCATTTGGTACTAAAATTTTAGAATTCATCAGTTGTGAAGTTTAGGTTACACTTTCTCTAGATTTTAGAAGATTTACCTCTTTATGGCGAGATGTTTCACTTTTTCCTTTGTTGAATTTGGCCAATTTTTTATAGGTACTGAACCATTTTCATTAATATGTGCAGTAAGATCTTCCTCATCATTGTTGTCATTGCTGCTTAAAACAGCGTATTGATTTCTTGTTGGAATGCAAAAGGCGCTGGAACTTGCAGTGTCGTCAACTTTCCTCCTCCATTCACTCGACTGTTGTAGAATCTCTGATCTTTCATCTGCTTGTAATAGCTTTATTGCTCTTATAAGGCTGAGACACTCATTATCATTTTCTTTAATTCTCATATTTAGGTCTGACACATTAACAGACAACTGCTTGACCTTTTCTTGAAGTGCCTTATTTTCAGCTTTTAGTTCAATTTTTTTCCATTGAAGATCAGATACTGTTTGGAAGTTGTCATTTGTCTTTAACTCACTACCTCTTGTTGTAGCTTGTTAACTTTTACAGCAAACGTTTTGTTCAAGTTGTCGATTTTCTGCTCTAAATAATGAACAGTAGCTTTTATCATAGACTGATGGGTTTCATCAAAACGTACATCATCGATATTTGTTGTTGTTACTGGATGACGTTGGATCGTTAAGGACTTGGATGCTTCTTTTTGCCAACAGACACGAATTCACCTTCGACGCCATGTTTGCTTCCTTCATCAGACAAGAGTTTAGGTTCAGCGTAATTTGCTTTAGTTTCTTCTGGTTCTTTCACTGCTAATAGTGCAAGTTTCATCTTTAGTAAATCGTTATCCTGCCCTTTAATCATAAGCAATGAGCAGTCAGAATACCACCTTATCGTCAAATTTGCATTCTCAAACTTTTTTGCATCACCACCAGGTGTAGTCCATTCATAAAAAATATATACCAAATATATGTCTGAAATACATATATATACAAATTATACTAAATTGCTGTGTACTAATAAAATATATGTGCACAAAATGTAGAATTAGAATGTATGTTAAGTATATGCACTAGGTATACATTCAGAATATATATTCAGTAGGTCCAAATTGTTGGCTAGCTAGATGAGATGTAGTTGTGAACTTTGTTTTGAATTTGATTTTGGAATTTAAGATCAGTTGCATAAGGTGACAAGCGAGAGCACAGGTCCCCACCACCAGAAATTATACGCTAGAGTTACCTACATTTGGGATAATTGCAGGAGTCACCCAGTCGGAGTGCAATGAGATGGCCTCATCCTGAGAGGACCTCCTAGTTGATCAAGGTGCCTCTCATGTCAGGTAAGTATGCTTTGTCACTAATCAAGGCTGCATTTAAGCGTAGACAAGTCGCGAAACAATAGCGGTTTCTTTGTTTCCGATGAACGTACCAAGCAACTGTCGCGGATGTGTACAGTAGTGAATAATTATATTATTCAGGTGTAAGTAAAAAGCACGATGATGACAAAGCAAATGATACATGCATGCATTACTGTACGAATCGACACATTTGTTCCCTGCCTGATGCACAGTATATATTGTAAAATGTACATACGAATTAACTGAATATACTGTCTGGTTGCTTTCAGGCAGGCAAAGTTTCGTTCTCCTCATCATCATCCTGCTTTTTTGCTTGCTTGCTTGGTTGCCCTAAGAAAAATAGCAGCAGCCGAAGAGATGAACTAGTCATGAAAAAAATATGATTGCATCCATCTAATCAATTTGTTATTTATTTAGAATGAATTCTTCCATTTGCTATAAAGTGGGGAAGAAGGGCCATACTCGAATGTAGTGCAATACCGAGACAACCCATGGCCAGGGCAAAGCAAGCTTCAATCCCATGGCCGAGGCACAAATATCAGTTTAATATCTGAGTTAGGTATTGCCTAACATAACAGATATTAAGCTGATCAGAACAGATTTATTACTAATAAGGGAAGTATTTACATGCTAAATAATAACTACTTGAGATATTTTGCTAACATTAAATAACTATATACATGTGTGGTTATAATAAAGTATATTTCTAAATGATTATCATGTTGGAGTGTTTGTAATGTTAAAAAAAAGAACACACAAATGTTCAAATGATAAGTTGCCCATAAGGTTGGAGCTTAATATATATAGCAATTTGTAATTACATTTATTGCTTAACACCAGTTAAGTGTTCAACATAAATGTTTTGTGATCCACAAATTGTGCCAGCACAACACAATTTATGGAATAATGTTCTGTATCTTTGAGAAATACGCACTCATTTAATGCCCTCTCATTTCCTTCATACCATCTGCCAAGAGGTCTAACTATGAAACCAAATACTTTTGCATGTAGGCCTTGCTTTTGAAAGAAATCAATGAGATAGTGATATTTATCTTCCTTCCTCTTTGCAGCAGTTTCAAATGCGTCAGCATCATTATCCATGGGGCAAGCAACATCAATTATCGTAACTCTGTTACCATCACGACAAACTACATCCGGTTTTGTGTTGAGATCATTGGTGTAGATTAGGTTAGCCATTAATGAAGGGATATCCCACAATGGGTTTGGGTTGGGTGCCTCAGCTGCTGGTGAGCTAGCTCTTGGAGGGTCATCAGCAAGTAGGGCTTGAGCGAGCCACAGGTGAGGTAGGTGTTCGTAGGTCCTCAGGACGAGGAGGGGAGTCCAGTTGATGAATATTTGGCAGGAGGTCTTCCCTGGAAGGTGTGGGGAAATCAGCACGTTTGTTCACCGAGGTGGGGATTGGATTGGCCCCTGATGCAGTAGGGAGATCATAGAAAATAAGATTCATTGGTTGGGTGTCAGGACGCTGGTTTGTTGTGAGGTTGGCACTTGCCCCTTTGGAGATAGGTTGGTTTGGGCTGAGACATATGTGGCACTTCAACATGTTCTGCCTTTGGTATCATCATACTAGTCGGTTAGCTTGGCGGTCAGTGTTGCGGCCCGGGTGGGCTTGACTGCGAATGGGAGTTAAGGGTGCAGGTTCTCGGGTCACAGCTAGCGCCAGTGTAGTTGCTGTTTTATTGCAACACTTGCCATTTGTTGTTGGAAAATGGGTAGTGTAGATCAACTTAGGTTCTCTTCCTGGAGTACCTTTAATATTATTTGAGGAGGTGTTGGTGACCTGGATTCAGCTGTTGAAGTCAGAACAGGTGAGAATTGTAGATTTCTGTTCGGCTGCTCTCATGACCTAACAGAGTCCAGGTTCTAACAGACATTAGGGGTGGTATATGTGAGAGATTGGGAGCACTTTCGGTACTGTTGGTGGTAGAAGTCGAATGACAGGGTAAGATAGCCTTCACAGGGGTGTCTTTGCAGACCTTCAGAAAATGTTATGGCAGGTTGTGGTCGCCAGGTTCCAGGGCAAGGAATTCTGGGAGTCTTCCAGGCTCAGCTGGAGTTTGCCAGAGATGTCGAATGTGAGGGATGCAGGCGAGCTTTTGGAGTCGAGTGAGGTGCTGTTATGTGTGTTTTTAGGAGAGCTTTCACTCAAGGATGGGGAAGACAGAATCGTTGGGGTAAGATGGATCCTCTCCTCTCGATGCTTAAGGATATGGCCATTGACTCGGTTTGTGACATGGAGAGAGTGCAGATCTTGCATACATAGATCAGGTTGAGCATGGAGTCCTCGTGTTACATCGCGAAGTGAGAGGCAAATGATTGGGGCCATTTCACATGCCTAGACGTGAATGTGCACAACAAGCACTTTATGTTTTGCTGCTGAAAAATACAGGAAGAATTTAACATTCACTTCCTGGGTTCTGGGGAGCTCATGACCATAGCAGACTAGGTGTTGGTGGTGGGTTCGTATGGTCTGGAAAGACTTTGTGCAGGAACCACAAGGTAGCCAGGGATCTGGAGGTTGGCTCATGCTTGCCACACCAGTGGATAGTTGGTGGATAAAAGGTAAGGCTATGCACAGATTTTGCCGGGGAATTCCTTACAGAACTTTTAGAGGCCTACGTGTTACAATTAAATGTTCAATGGTTGAACAACAAAAACCTTCTGCACTGTATATAAGCCCTCCAAAATATGTAC
This sequence comes from Phenganax marumi, assembly GCA_025400095.1. NCBI lineage: Eukaryota > Metazoa > Cnidaria > Anthozoa > Malacalcyonacea > Clavulariidae > Phenganax > Phenganax marumi. Next base: position 7,820 of record JAODVM010390174.1, read on the forward strand.
AAGTCATCCAAAATATATGCAAGCCTGCCAAAATACATACAAGCTATGCAAGTTATATAGAAGATGTAATTTTATCTCCAGACCAAAGCTATACACAGTTTCCAGACGAAGCCTCTGAAACACTTCAGTATACAGATTAATAAACAATAGTTGAACAAAGAAATATCTACATAAGTCCACCAAAATATATACAAAATCCCCAATATATACAAGCCTCCAAAAATATATACAAGCCTAACCAGCTATCTACAATATGTAAGTTTATTTACAAACCAAAGCTATACACATTTGTCAGAGGAAGCCTCTGAAGTTTCCATGTACGCGCATCTCAACATGGTTTACTTCCAACAAACTGCCCTCGTAAACAAAAACAAAAAATATGAAAAAAAAAGTGAAATCCCTTGATCCTCAAGATTCACCACTCGATCCTCGATCCTTGGGATCTGATCCGCGATACTCGACCCTCGAAACAATGCAGCCCCTCGATCCTCGAAAAACCCTGGAGTGGACCTCACGCTGCTCAAAAAAGAAATGCAAGAAAAACTAAACTATCCCAATTGCAACCACCAAGAAAGAATAATTCGGAGAGAGTCCCTACTACTTACTTAGAAGGACTGTAGAACTGCAAGAGAAGTTGCTCATCTACCTCCTACAGACTCCCCTGAAAAATAAACAAACAATAACAGAAATGTGAGAGAAACCAACCAAAAATATATTCACTATATTATCTATAAAAGTCTGAGTTCACCAAAATAAAACGCCTGGGCAAGGGCAAACTCCCAAAATCCGACTGTAGCACCAGGCAAGGACTGCAAGAAGAACTCGCCAGTCTACCTGCAACAAACTCCCCTCAAAACAACCAACAAAAATAAAAACGCAGGAGACAAACAAACAGCCAAAAAATAAAATCACTGCCTTATTTATAAAAGTCCAAGTTCCTAAAATAAAACCCCAGGGCAAGGGTAAACACCCAAAATCTGACTGTAGAACCAGGCAAGGACTACGGTCTACCTCCCACAAACTCCATTCGCAAACCAAAACAAAAAATATAAAAAGAAACAAAAACGCAAAAGAAAAAGCAACCAAATGGGCAACCTGAGTGTCTCTAGAAGACCTCTCATGTTTTCGCCTACCGGATAGTTGAACAGCTGGTTGTTTGCATGCCAACTGGAACAAAAAATTGCTCCCCATTGCAGAATTGCTTTAAAAGTCGAGAGATCCTATCTATCTCCACTTGATCTTGTTTCGACTAACGACCCATAGTGTACAACTCCAACGGTGCAATGGAGCCTGAAACCCTGTGAATAGGCCACAACCACACGTGCGGCACAGATCAACAGGGGTATGATCTCCTCCGCTATGCCTGAGACAACCATGAATGGCCTACGTGTTCGCAGCATGAAGCCACTCCCACAAACTGGTCCCTAATCATGGTGAATGAAGGAAATATCATCTGCGAGATGGTAATCAGCATGAGTAACCCATGGGCTATCAGAGATCAAAAAAACATTGGACCGGTCAAACAACAGTACAGCAATTAAGCAGACTGCTGCTCACCAGAAGACAAAACATTGGAACAGTGAAACAGCAGTACAGCAATTAAGCAGACCGCTGCTCACGAAAAGGTAACTGGAATAGTCAAAGCGCTAAACAAGATGGACAAAAAACAAAACAAACAAGACGATGAACAAACACAAACGGCGCTTACCTACATAAAGAACAAAACAAATTACATTGGGATAAAGCCAATGTTCCAGGGTGTCTATGGAACAAAAGAACTGCAGCACATTAAACCAAACCACACTCTCAGAGCCGCAATGCTCATCCTTAGTGTGGCCAAACGATGGAAGTTTAAAAACGATCTTCTGCTAGCTTGGGCAGCTACCCCACAAGGTGACCCCCATCGCGGCCAACTCAAGAGACCTGCTCCATTATGGGATTTAGAGTAATGCATACAAAACATCAGAAAATGTGATCAGGGTAATATCAATGAAAATGAAATTAAATTATCAAGACTGATAGTGCCCAACAGTCCATTAGCCAACCAAGACTCCGAAAATTTGACAGGAAGACAGTTACGCTATTGAAGGCGAATTAAGGATCGAACCTTGGCTTTAACGTCGATGAGAGTGACAGAATGATCAGGTAAAGTATTATCAAAATGAACACGATTTCAAACTAATCAGACATGATGATGTATAATACCTAGTAAGGCAGAAAAAACGGGAAGAGAAAAATGAGATTTAGCAAAACCAACCAAAAGTTTACTGGATGAAGGGACAGCTATCGTAGGAACGCTGCAAGTGTGCAAGGAATGAAATCAGGAGAGCGAGCATAAATGAGAATGTGCATTCAGAAAATAGGTGAAATAACGATTCCAGTTTCCATAACGACAGTTAGGGTCCACCTTCATGCCAAAATGAAGTAGATGATCAGTAGTAGGTAGCACAGCATGTGCTATTAGCCAATTAGCCTTTCTCACAACGTCATTTTTGCAGTACTTTTTCATGACAAAAATAGGTCAAAATCAGAAAAATCTAAGCTGTATGAAAACCGTTCTTCAATACTTGAGCTGTAAATTAACTTATAAAGGTTTTACTTGGAACAATGACAACACAAAACCTAAATTTACTGATTATAATCTCAGATAGTACCCCTAAAATGGTGTCATGAGAAAGGTTAGTTGCTATACCGAACTGGGAAAGGAAATGCCACTACTGCAAATTCCTCCACAGGATGAGTAGTAGGAAAAGGGTTTATTTCGGTACACCAACTCCCCCTCCCCACCCTATTGATTTTTGAACATTTCCAGCAAAATTAGTAGAAGCTACTAT
>JAODVM010390285.1:0-10650 GCA_025400095.1 Phenganax marumi
ACTCATGTTTATATAGTAAACAGAATATTACATGGTTGCTTGGAAATATGGATTTTATTTCTCGTGTTGAACAGAATTCAACACTCGAAATAAAATCCATATTTCCGCGCAGCCATATAATATTCTATATGTTTTCTCTGTTGATTCTAGGCCTGGAGACTCCATCGCAGCCGTCAGACAGAATCAAAACGCGAGAAGGGAGCACCGCCAACATTGAATGCAATGCACCTCGCACTCCGTTCACCCAAGTTCAGTGGCTGAAAGGCAACAAACCAATCAGCATTAACAACCGAGTGAAGGTGAAGAAAACTGGGGACAAGTCTTGTCTTGTTATAGATCCTGTGACTCCCGAAGATCAAGATTGCTACACGTGTGTGCTGACGAATAAGAAAGGCGTTTCCAAGACGACAGTGTATCTGGACGTGCTCCCTAAAGAAAGTGACGTCATTTTCACGCAAGGCATGAAAGACCTTGAGGTCTGCGCGGGTGAAGATGCAAAGTTTGATGTTCGCATTGATGGTGCTGATTTAGAAGTGGATTGGTACCGAGACGATGAATTGCTGGAAGACGCGGGAAGAATTATCATTGAAGACCCCCACCCTGATAGTGATGACAATTTGTATTCGTTGACCATTGAGAACTGTGGACCTGAGGATGCAGGTATGTACATGTCGTCTTCGTACCTTCGCCCTGTATTCGTTGATGTAATTTTTTTCGGTTTTTTTGACGTAACTTTTTTTCGTTTGACTTAGGTGTGTATAAGTGTGTTGTGATAAAAAATGGTAAAGAAAGAGTCACCAGCAGTCGTCTTAGTATCATTGGAGATACTTCAGATGTTAAACAGTCTGCTCCTGTTTTTACTTCCGACTTAAAACATACTCAAGTAAACCCAGGTGACACAATCACTCTACAATGTTCGGTCACCACTTCATCAAGTATTGAATGGTTTAAAGACGGTCGTCGCTTGACAAAAACCTCGCGGATTCGTATTGACCAGAAAGGCAATCTGTTCACTTTGACATTAAAACCAGCCAGACCTGATGACGCGGGCAGCTATCGTTGCGTAGCAACTGGGCCAGGAGGAGTAGTTGAATCGGTGGCTGACGTAGTTGTTCGGAAACCGCTCGCTGCACCAAAATTTGGGGATAAGCTTAAGAACACTGAAGCAAAAGAAGGCGAGACAGTCCAATTAGCTGTACGGGTCAGTGGGGAGCCTACTTTAAGTTGGTATAAAGACGGAAAAGTTCTACCGATGGGAGATAAATTTTCGGTTGAATCCCTCTCCCCGGAGAAAGGCACCTATGCATTGTGTATACAGAATGTGACCATAGCTGACTCAGGAAGATACAAGGTTGTGGCGAAGAACCCTGCTGGCGAGTGCTTTTGCTCCACAAGTTTACAAATTAAAGAAAAACTCACAAGTCCTGAGTTTGGTGACGTCGCTTTGAACTTGGATTTCAATGAAGGTGAAGATATGCTCATTGAAGTACCGCTGAGTGCCAAACCTGCGCCTAAGATCACCTGGTTCAAGGACAATTCCCAGATGTTCAGTCATGGGCGGTGTAAGATGAACAAGCTCGGTGACGTGTACACGTTGAACATCAAACAGGCGACCGCAAAGGATTCTGGAACATATAAACTCCTCGCCAAGAATACTGCTGGTTCAGCATTTAAAGAAATAAATGTTAAAATTGCTGGTAAGTGATATGAAATAACTATACTGTCCCCTACTTTTTAAGATCCAGTAAGAGCGATCTCTTATTGATTCAGTGTTGCTATAGAAGAATCTGGTACACCTGAAGAAAACCTGCAGAATTTGGTAGAGTCATGCAATCTGAAGTACCAGGGTCACGAGTCATATTAATTAATCTCCTCATTTCTTATTCAGCTCCAGGAAAGAAGAAACAAGCTCTCGATGTGGAAACACGCGCTCCTGTTTTCAATAAGAAGATGTCAGATGTCGAAGTCAAACCTGGAGAGAACGCCATATTCGAAGTCCATGTTCCTCATCAACCTGAGCTAGACTGGTACAAAGATGGCGTCCTCGTTGAAGATGAAGGCCGTTTTCTTATAGAAGACGCGATTGAAGGCGACGAGTTGTATCGACTCACTGTTGACAAATGTGAACCGACAGACTCTGGTATCTACACATGCTTTATTAAGAACTATCATGGCGAAACGCAGTGTTCAGCTCGACTTGCGGTATCAAAACCTACTTCCAAAGATATCGTTGAGAAACCATCAAAACTAAAACCATCCTATGCCTCTCCTGAGAAAACTGACTCTGATATTTCTAGCTATAAAACACCGAAGAAAATTGGTGAAGATAGTGTTAAACCAAGTCCGAAAGAAGTTGTCGAAAGACCTAGCAAAGCCCAACCACTTTCTAGCGCTCCTGAGAAATCAAAGCTTGAATCTCAAAGTAGACTTGATCAAAAAACGAAGAAAAAGACAAAGGATGACTCGTTGCAGCCCGAAGTTCGCCCGAAACCTTCCGCCTACCAAGAAACGTCTCACGCTGATGAAATTTCAAATCGAAAATCGAAGTTTGAACCTCAAAAAACACCTGATCAAAAATCCAAAAAGAAGACAAGGGACGGCTCATTACAGCCTGAAGTCAGGCCAAAACCCTCAGCCTACCAGGAAACCTCTCAAGCTAACGAGGATTCTGCCGTACGGAAAAAAGCCCCCGTCGATATACCCTCGGGGAAAAGGACACCATTGGAGCCACCAAAAGATCTTCTGGCAAAGCCCAAGTTCTTGCAGGAAATGAAAGGCGGCAGGGTAAGATGAAATAATAGAGGATAGTATATGATAAGATGGGATGGAGATTGATAGTACATGAAAAGATGGGACGGTGTTTGATGCCCTAATGTGATAATGTCTTTTTGTAGGTTAGCGAAGGTCAAAGTATAGTTCTGGAGGTCGAAGCTGAGAATGATCCTTTTATTGATTGGTTTAAAGATGGCGTCCTCTTAGATGACGGAGGAAGAATTGTCATAGAAGATGCCATTGAAGGGGATACTTTATATAGGCTCACTATAAAGGACTCTACATCAGCTGACACGGGAGAGTATAGATGTACAGCTTCGAACGATGTCGGGAAAATCTCATGCACTGTTTACATTGAAGTGAAATCTGAAACTGAAATGCTGCCTGAGTTTATTGGAAGTACTACACCGAGCCCCCTTAATATCATCGAAGGGCATGATGGGAAGATTGATGTCGAGGTTCGTGGAAGACCGGGTATGAGTGTCACGTGGTTTAAGAATGGCGTGAAACTACGTAATGATCGTAATGTGTCAATGACAAATGATGGGAGTAGCTATCATTTGTCTGTGAAGAAGATGATGAAGTCTGACGCTGGAGTGTACAAGTGTGTGGCAAGTGTTCCTGCTGGAAATGTCAGTAAGAACTTTCAAGTCAACATCACAGGTTGGTTACGTCATTCTTGAGTAACTTGTTGTTAGGATCAATTCAGTTATTTGTTGTACTACCTGTGCGTTTGATGAACTTATAATCCATAGTACTAAATAGCATGGATAGTTGAAGAGCCAAAATAAAAATAAGAGAAAAACGTATGGTCTTGTTGTTCTCCAGGAAAAGACAAAAAATCATTTCCGCCTCAAAAGATAACAAGAAAACCTCAATTTATTGGGCGACCCAAACACGATGACGTCAATGAAGGCGATGAAGCCGAATTCACTTTGCGTTTGAGCGGAGATCCGCAGGTGGCCTGGTACCGTGATGGAAAGCCACTTGAAGATGACGTACGTATCGGAATAACTTCGGAAGGTGACGTGTTCCGATTGTGCATCAAGGATACACAGCCCAAAGATGCAGGTCGTTACAAGTGTGTGGCAAAGAATTCCGCTGGTGAAAGCTCATGTGTTGTAAGTCTACGAGTCAAAGAGACCTTTATCTCACCGGAGATCTTACCCGTGTCAGAAACCCGGTACGAAGTGGATGAGTACGATGATGTAATGCTCTCTGTCACGGTCAAAGGTCGTCCCGAACCGAAGACGAGTTGGTTTAAAGATGGTGTCAGATTGAGAGGTGATCCGAGGATGAAAACAGCGGAGAATGGGAATGAGATTGTTTTGAGTATCAGTCGTGTGACGCCAATGGATTCTGGGATGTATAAATGTACCGCATCAAGCTCTGCCGGTAGTTCCAGTGTCGAGTTTGAGTTAATTGTGAATGGTGAGTTTAGTGAGAGAGCTAGCGACTCTGAATTGTTTTAAGAGGTCTTAAATAGCTGCTTTAGACATCCAGTTAGCAAGTGAATCGTTTAGAATTTTGAAATTAAAAAAGTATAAGTCTATTTGTTTGTTTGTTTTCAAAAACTGTAAAGTTTTGAAGGATATACAGTTTTTGGTGCGTGTACGTACGTGGCAAAACGTGCAACTGGAAAACAGCCTTAAATTGTAATGTGATTGCAGCCGATACAGCCAGTTACAGTGATGAAAAAGCCATGCGTTAACCGCTGTCTGATACAAAGTTTTGTGGTAACACCACGTAAATTTATTTATTTATTTACGTGATGTTTCCACAAAACTTTATATTAGATAGTTTATCACCATGAAAACGTTCAAAAAACTTATTAACCGCTGTGTTATGTTTAAGAATCATCCTTGCTTTATGCATTGTGTTTTCAGTTTCCTCAGTCTAAAATACTTCAATTTATTTCAGCTCAAGGAGAAGAGAAGAAAGCGCCAGAAGAGCTCGGTGATCGGCCGATCTTTACAGAGAAAATGCGTGACGTAGATGTTTGTCAGGGGGGTGAGGCGGTGTTTAACGTACGTGCCAGTGACAATCCAAAGATTGAGTGGTACAGAGGTGACAAAAAGGTTGTAAGTAAAGGAAGGTTTATTATCATGGAGCCGAAAGATGGCGAGGACTTGCATCAATTGATCATTAGTGATGTTCAGAGTAGTGATGTAGGAACGTACGTGTGTCGTGTTGCTAATAATGTTGGAAAGAGTTCTTGCTCTGCGAATCTTTACGTCGATCGAGCTGCCACGGTGCCACAGTTTGTTGGGAAAGATGAACCTCTGCCTGAACTCTTTGAAGGAGACGAACTGAGGTGAACAGTTGTTGAATTTTGCTCAAAATGTTTGAGAAAGAGACAAGTTATTGTCTTTCGTTTTTAATGCTAAACTCACAATGATGCTTTTATTTTTATCCATTTTTTTATTTCCCTAGGTTGAGAGCAACTGTGAAGTCATTCCCCAAACCGAATGTGATCTGGTTTAGAAATGACGTCAGACTACGTGGCGATGCTTTTGTTAAACTGCAGCCAATCAATGATGAGTATAATGTGATTATACGAAACGTGAAGCGAACTGATTCCGGCATGTATCGATGTGAAGCGAGCACTACTGCCGGAACTGCTTCAAAAGAATTCAATGTCGAGATAAAAGGTAAAATGTTGTAGGAATACTTGGTACTTTTTTGCTTCTAATGTTTAGTATCATTTTAGCTACAGCTCGTGGTATATAAGTGCTCTTAAAAGTGGACTCCGTTTCATTCTCAGTATTTACTGTAGCTTTGATTTTGATCACCCTTTAGTAAGAAGGCTTTAGATCTTTAATTTTACGCAGATCTTTAATTTTAACTTTTTGTTCTTTGCTTTTTGTCGTAAGTTTTATCCGATATATATTTCTACTAATTTTACCTCTGCTTTATTTAGAAAAGCGGACAAAACAGAACGCCGCCACTTTCAACAAAGCTCTCAAGGAAAACTATGATTTAGAAGAAGGCAGCGCTCTGCGGCTACAGTGTGATGTTAGTGGTCAACCGGAGCCTCAAGTCAAATGGTTTAAAGATGATGAACCAGCTGAGAGTATAAGACAGATAAACGTAGATAATGTCTCCGGATTATGCACGTTGAAAATTAAGAGCGCGAAACCAGAGCACTCCGGAACATATAAGTGTGTTGCAACTAACGCTGCAGGTTCAGCTGAAACAACAACTGTTGTTCTAGTAAGGAGAGAAATAGTTCGCCCTGAAATGAAAGAAAGACTTCGGAACAAAGACGTCTACGAAGGCTCAAACGTTAAACTTGAAATTCGAGTGACAGGAGAGCCTGAATTAAGCTGGACAAAAGATGGGAAGATGATCACAAGTGAGGGACGGTATTTGATCACTGATACACCAACTGCTAACGACACATACTCGTTGGAGATCAGAGATTGTACTCTAAAAGATTCAGGAAGATATAAGTGCGTAGCGAGGAACAGCCGTGGTCAAGTCTTCTGTTCTTGTACTGTCAGTGTACTCGAGAAGAAAGTAGCGCCCACTTTTTCTGATCCCAACACAGATATTAAAGTTTGTCTACAAGAAGAAAGTGAACTTCGTCTTGAAGTGATCGTAAGTGGAAAACCTGAACCCCGGGTGAAATGGTTCAAGAATAATTTTGCCGTCATGCAAACTGGAAACATGAGATTGGAGCAAAAAGATGGTAAATGTAATCTTGTTGTGGCTAAGGCGAAACAAAATGACAGCGGTGTCTTTAAATGTGTTGCTTCCAGTATTGCTGGTAGTGTGAGTAAAGTCTTCCAAGTTTCTGTCAAAGGTCAGTATCAGATGAATGTTACAGTAACTTTGGTTAATTTAGGTTTCCTCCTGTAGTTGCACTTGATCAGTAAGAGTTCACTCTTACTGGATCTCTAGGAAGAGCGGAGAAGTTTAATGTGACGTTTCCTTTTCTTGCTTATTCTGTAGCTGGCAAAGTCGAAGGCCAATCGCCGTCGTTTCTTCAAGATCTCCGTCCAGTTACAGCAAAGGAAGGGAGGATAGCGCGTATGGAATGCAAGATTCGTGGCGACCCCTCGCCCAGTGTTGAATGGCATAAAGATGAGGAGAAGTTGAAGCTAGGAGGCAGGTTTAAGGCTGAACGGCAAGGTCAGTTATGTGTGTTGACAATCGAAGAGTGCAAGCCTCAAGATAGCGGAATGTATATGTGTGTGGCATTCAATGATTTTGGAAGTGAAGCAAGTAGTGCCTCCCTTGAGGTGAAATCAGTACCGACTGAGCCAGTGTTTAAAGAAAAACTGAAGAACGTCGCAGTCTCAGAAGGCAAGGAAGCAACATTTTCTGTCAAAATTAACTCGAATTCATCCCCTACTATTACTTGGTGTAAGGACAACAAAGAAATTTCCGGATCTGGTCGATATATGTTGACTAGCATTGTGGAAGATGGTATTTACTCGCTGGTGATAAGAGGTTGCGACGTGAACGACTCGGGGAGATATACCTGCATTGCAAACAATGACGTCGGTGAAACCAAGTGTAGTGCGACACTTGACGTGAAACCATCTGTTACAGTGCCTTTGTTTGATTCAGGTGACCGAGATGAACCAGTAGAAATCGAGGAAGGAGGCAAACTTCAACTTCGGGTGAATGTGAAAAATAAACCGTTCCCTAGAATAAAATGGTACAAAGATGGCAGACTGCTTTTTAGTGGTGCGTGGCTTTATATCAAAAGTACTGGGGGAGAGTATAGTTTGGAGGTACCACGTGTCACCACAAAGGATGCTGGGGCATACAAGTGTGTCGCAAGCAGTCCTGGTGGAACTACGTCCAAATTGTTTCATGTCAGCGTCGCTGGTAGGGTATTTTAATGATAAATTATTTGCCTTTGATAAAAAAATTGTGGTCGAAATTTTGAGATTGTATTTATCTTTGTTTGATTTCAAGTCTTCTTTTTTTAGATCGGAAGAAAACAAAAATGTTCCACACAACAGCTGCTAGTAGAAGTGTTGAGGTAAAACCAGTTATTCAGGAAAAACAGGTTGCTGCAGTGGAACCTCAGTTGGAGGCAAAATTGGAGAAAGGACTGGAAAGAGAATCCTTGGATGACGTCGATAGTGGTGGTCAGTTTGAACCAGAGTTTGTTCAAAAACTTCAAGATCTGGAAGTCGTTGAGGGAAGCGCAGCTCGCTTTGATGTGATTGTTAAAGGTTTGTAGTCATACCACTAGAAGTTCTTGACGATACTCGTCAACTTCTGGTTGTGAAAATGAGATTAACACTTATCATTCTACGTGTAGTAGTAGACTTGTTTGTGGGGACAACGACTTGTAAACAAGTGGAAAGAAGTTTTATTTACTTGCTCTTGTAAGGGCATAAACTTCTGAATTTGGCCACCATTTGTTGCGCTGTGAGGCTTACAAATATTTTGCTGTATCATGGGATAGTAATCTCGAAGTTGTCACCATTAATACATGGTGTTTTTTGCGCAGGAAGCCCAGAGCCGGACATATCATGGTATAAAAATAATCAAGTAATATTGGAAAGTAGAAAAATGAAGTTTGTTCACGATGATGATGGTTTGCGTTCACTTGTTGTACGAGATATCACGACGAAAGATAGAGGAAAATATAAATGTGTTGCAAGCAACGGAAAAGGGAAAGTCCAGTGTAGCTGTGAGATGTTTGTTGAAGGTCAGAAAAAAAGTTTTACCTATCCTTGTTTCGTGGCTTTTGTCCTCGTTTTAAAACAAACTTTTGTGAATGAAGTCAAGGAATTTTTGAAGAAAATCCGCGAAGTCGTTCTTCACGTCATCAACTTGTTTCGCCTTTGTTTTCAGTTCACGGTTTTGAAGGATCTTTGAGTGAATCAGACACAGAACCATTGACACCTAGATCTCTATCCAGGTATGATTTATCTGAGGAGAACTTATGCTATGTTGCTTTTCTTCTGTGATAAAATCTTTGTTGTATATCATTTAGTGAATGTCTTTTTGACGAAAACGACGGTGATAAAGCCATACAACAGGTCGAAGAAGCTCCTAGAATCTCACTGGTTTTGCGAAATAAAACTGTCTCACCTGGAAGTACAGCGAAGTTTGCTTGCCGTTACCAGAGCAAGACCAGGACTGTGGTCGAATGGAGGAAAGATGGCAAGATTATAGGACAGGACTCCAGATATAAACTGGAACGTGATGATAATTTATGCGTTTTGACGATATTGAGGGTAACATCAGAGGATGTTGGGGAATATAATGTTGTCTTGAGGAATGATAAAGGACAGTCAAGCAGCAGTGCCTCTCTGTTTGTCGAAGGTAAGAAATAAAACTGGTAATACTTCATCTTGTGTTTATATAGGAGCCTGGGAATGTTCAGTACAATCTTTCCATTTCTATAATTGTGTGTGTTTAGATTCCTTAGAACCAGAGCGAGATGGTGTCCCACCCAAGTTAGTTCTTTCTCCAAACAAGACAGTCGAGGCTTGTATCACGTGTTCAGCACGCATGGAATGTAAAGCCATAGGTGACCCAAAACCTGTCATTAGATGGTATAAAGAGAAGCTTGAGATAGTCTCCAATGATAAGTGTTCAGTCTCTGTGGATGATGGCGGTGTTTCCACTTTGATTGTGTCGAATGTCACTTATGAGGACGAAGGAAATTACAAGGCGATTGCTTCAAATGATTTTGGCAAAGTGTCTTGCTCGACCAAGTTGATTATCAAAGGTAATGCTAAAAATCTGGTGTGTTTCTTTGTAAGTCGTCTTATAAACTCCCTCGCTCGCTTGAGGAAGGAAACTTTTGCATGAAAATCAACAATGACATTTGTTTCATAGCCGGAGATGTGAGCAGTGATGAAAGTGACACTCCTAGTGGAAGTGACCAAGGTTCAATCAAAGAAAGGTATATTTCACATGAGATACTCTAAGATCTTTCATTTTGACGAAACTCCCTAGTAGGTTTCCCTCATTTTCATTGTTCTCATTTTTATCCCTGGGGCCAGTTGTTCGTAGGTCGTTTAGCTTAAATGGTGGATAAGTCAGAATTCGAAAACACTCCACACATTTTCTAAAACTTTCAAGTCAAATCTTTTGTAATTAAACTACAGGTAAAAGCATAATTATTGTATTCTGTAAAAAAAATTTTCAATTTCGTTATTCAAGGAAGACACAAACACGATTTCTATTTTGAACTTATCCACCGTTTAAGCTAAACGGCGTACGAACAACCGGCCCCTGAACATTAACGTGCTATATATTAATTCAATGTTTTTATAATATCTCTCAGACCTATCTCCCACTCGCTTCGCGCCAAAAAATCCCCGCACTCATCGTCTCCATCATCCGCTGACTCCAAACGACTGCCTGAGTTCACCGTTCCATTACGAGATAAACAATCTCCGGTCGGCGCAAATGTCCGCCTTTCATGTCGTGCCGTGAGCAAGACTCGCTTCACCGCAAAATGGTATAAGAATGGTCAAGCAATCAGGAGCGGAGCACGCTATAGCGTACAAAGTGATTTCGCCAGTCAGACATTAGTCATCCGAGACTGCAGACTGGAGGACTCGGGAGAGTACAAATGTGAAGCCAAAAATATTGATGGCGTTGTCAGCACAGTTGCCATGCTAACCGTTCAAGGTGGGTGAGTCCCCCGGGTAAAAGTGCGAGTCTACCTAAAACTACAAATTTTTTTCTGGCTGTCTTTTCGTATAAGAACACTGGATCAGTAAGAGATGATTCTCTCTAGACCTACAGAATGAACAGTTTGGAAGTGATAGAACTATCCAGTATAAGTATAATTTGTTTTCCTTCAACAGATCGTGGTGCATCTGGTCGACAGAGTGTGTCAATGAAGCAGCCTGCTCCTGGAAAATTTACGTGGTCACGAACAAGCCAGGATAG
>JAODVM010390395.1:0-10650 GCA_025400095.1 Phenganax marumi
TCGCTGGTCGTAACAACTATTGCACTGGTAAGTTGTCTTCTGAAGTATTCAAGTCCTTTCAGGTGAAATTATTCAGGAGCCGGTTGTTCGTACGCCGTTTACCTTAAATGGTGGATAAGTTAGAACTCAAAACACTTTCACTCATTTTCTAAAACTTTTCAATCAAATTTTATGTGATTAAAGTAAAGGTAAATACACATTAGAACTCAGTAAAAACTTTCAACTTTGTTATTCAAGGAATACATGAATATAATTTCTATTTTGAACTTATCCACCGTTTAAGCTAAACACGCTTCGAACAACCGGCTCCAGGGGCCCGTTGTATAAAACTTTTAACTGCGTTTTAACTACGATTTGGTAGTTAAAAAGTAGTTAAATCTTGAATACCCGATTCTGGTTGGTTGATATTCGTACTTAACTATAGTTAACTTTAAGTACGTTTTTATACAACCGGCCCCAGATGTTCAACTTTAGAAAGCTTAAGCAAGCCAAGTTTTTGAACACGGACGGCTAGGGCGAGCAGCTGGGTAGAGTTTCATTATTTATGCTTGGCAAACTAATGCATTTAGCCGCGAATAATGTAAACACTTATTCCAAATTTGCAGACAACGATTATCCCTACGTTGCAGGTGAGGGCATTGGTGAAGACGCATAACAGCATGGTATGCGGCCAGCAGCTTCAACACCCTTGTACTTCAATATGGCACTCAACATCATGGACAAGTGCCAATAGGCCAGGCTAAATTTTTCTAGGCGAACTTAAACCTAATAAGCCCATCAATAGACTCCTTAAAGCACTACCTATCTTTAACTGAGTAGCTCTCCATAAAATTTCTTAATATCTCATTAATTTCATTGCGTAGGGCTACTAACCCTCTCTCAGCACAGCCGGTCATATTTCAGTAGATGCACATACTCTGGAGCTCTAACTACAAGCAACTTACAAATCATGCTCCATGTAGCTCTGGGTTTCTCACACATTGTTATCAACTTCAACCGCCGGGCTCATGCTTCCACAGCTGAAGTCCACTTTCCTCTTTTAAGTACACTAGACCAGCAAAGTCAAAGTCTGACGTTGGCCTCTGAGTCCACTACCTATAACTGTGTTAAAATACAGGTGCACAATATTTGTAGAACAGTTACAATCTTGGCCGCTCGCCTTGTGAACGCATCCTGCACACCTAATTCGCGTCATCAGCACGCCTAGCCCCTTTCTACTGGGTCGCTACACTCTGCAGACACAGGCTGAAAAAAACTGGCTTAAATTGGTTATAAATTAAGATCGCCTCACATGGCGATTTGAGACGAAGTAGTATGGGAAAAAAGGGCATTTGACTAAGACCTTTGAACAAGCTACGAGCTACGCGACTGGCAGGTGAAAAAAAAATGAGCCAGTTCCTTCATTTCCCATACTATTAGCTTCTCTAAATGTACAATCGCTTACTCTTCTCCAAAGATTAAACTAGAGCTTTCTCTCTCTACTTTAGGCTGAGGAAACTGAGATAGTTGGAACAACGCGTTGGATGCATTTTTGAGAGAAATCAAGGCTATATAAACATAATCATATTAGGTGTTTACATATAATTAGTACGTAGCATATGGGTTTGTTAAACATTCGTTTGTCCATTAAGAATTAATTTAACAGTTTATTGATATTTTTGGGGTGTAAAGTAGAAGTAAAAAATATTTCAAATACGGGTACATTGTAATTAAATAAGAAAAATAAAACATACTCCTTCATTACTCGTTCTTGCATATTAGGATTAATTTAAGTGCGAACGAACAGCTGATGGTGTCATCAGTGGCTTTTAACGCACATCCATAGTCTCTTTTCTCCGAATTGAACACGCCTGTAAACACCGATGGGTGGACAACAATGGCAGGATCATGAATGTTGTTGGGGTACCGGACCAATCCCCCAAATGCCTTTGCTATTCACAGACGGGGTGCACATTTCAGCTTTCACGGTCTGCAATCTTTGGCTTCACTTTTTGGGCTAGAGCGAGCCTTCCACATATATATAGCCTAATGGGATGGTAGTGGTCTGTATAAATGACATTTAAGATCAGTATACTCAAAGCTCCTGCTTTTTCAAAGCCTTAACGCATTACAAAATAGCGAATTATAAGATTTTGCATCACAGGCTACATTTAATCAACACATAATTGACTATACACTATTTAGTTCATTGTCAAATAGATGTTCAGGTTAAATACAACTGAATACAAGTTTAGAATAAGTTATTTCATCGAGCAGAATAATAACTTCACTGAATTTCAAAATATTGAGTATGGGTATCAAATCAAATGTTTTGTCAGAAAAAAGACTACCCTCATAGAAATTAGAACGAAACCGTTCCGATAAGTGCTGGTCACGTAGGAGATAAAGTAACGCTTTAAAACTTGTGAATCAGACACGTGCACGAAAGCCTCGTCTTTGAACTGTGCGAAATTGCAACGCTTCTTTAGCTGGTCACAAGACATTAAACTCTTTTAAACCTGACATTTGAACGTTCAATGCATATTTTTTTCAATACACCAATTCGACAAATTAGTCCGTGAAGTCTGGGAATGCGTTTATGGGTGAAAGTCATTAATACAAAACTTGCATAGAATTCTTTTATCGTAAATTTTTTGCTAAGCGTAAATATGGAGTTAAAAAACATACAACAAAAACAATTTGCGCCAAGAAAAATTTACCTAGACAGGTTATGTATCTATAATTTTCACCCCTCAAACTCATCTCCAGTCCACACGAACTGGTTCATCGAAGTGGTGTATTCCTTTTTGTTGTGGGCGTGGAAAATTGTCATCCGTGAGTTTACCATACAATGGATTATGATTGCGTCATTTTTCTTTAAAGTGCCGTGATGACGTCTTCGACATATTCCCTCTAAACTGGCCATTGGAGGTTCACAACCTCTGTCGATTCAGACCATGGTCTCGTCTGAGTCCTAACCAGGAAAAGATAGCTTCGCTTCAAAACGACGGAGAGAGCGTCAGACATAGCGAACACGTACCAAATATCATTGACGTCATCAAATGTGAATCCTGTTTGCTTGTGAAGAAGTGTTTTGAGCAGGAAATACATAACCAAATCTTTGATGAGTATTTTACAATGACTAGTCATGAAAAAGGAACTAGGAATAACAACTGTATGTTAAGATTACCTCGCGTGAAGCTGGAGGTTGCAAAACAAAGGTTTTATTTTGGCGGAGCGAAATTATATAATACTCTGCCATTACACATAAGATTGATGCAACCTTTCAAAAAATTTACGAAGTGCTTGAAGGTGGTTTTTTACTATTTTTAACTTTTGATATTCATTACATGATATTTCTCAATATTTTATACAGTTTTTAATTGTTATTAATTGTTAGAGGAGAGACGTGGATAGGAGTTCTTGAATTCTATTTTTACTGTAAATATTATGTATAAGACTGACGTCCTAATCCTGTATAAATATTCAGAAATAATAATAATAAAAGTTGGTTGTAATCCTGACGTTAGTGTTCGTAGTGTACATACTAGCACTTGCCTTCGGTTGGCGTTAGTTTATCACGCAGAGCGCGACCGCTAATGTGATACTTAATACATAAAACTGCGGTTTCCTTCATGGTTCCTAATTTTTGCTTTAAAACATTTCATCACTAGTCAGCAAATCTCAAGGAATCATTGGCACTTGGCTGTTTTTACAAAAAAACATCGAAAACGTAGCCAAGTGCCTTAACCGTACGTCAATGTTTTCTGAGCATGTACTCCTTTAGCAAATGTTCCACCCTAATGCTCCCGCGAAAACCACGCGAGACCTTGCGAAACTAAGGGCCTGTCTACACGGAAGCGAGTTATCCGGCTAGGCAAGTTACTCGGCTGGACCGAGATCCCGGCTAATCTATATAATAAGCAGTTTACCCGGCTGGCTGTTTACATGGAAGAATCCGGCGAGTTTCTCGCCTAGCCGAGATACCGGCTTTTCCTGCCGAGATCTGGGCAAGGCGAGTTACTCAGTTGGTCCATGTAAACACTTTCCACTGGAAACCTGGCTAGGCCTGGAGAATTCTCGTCAGTTCCGCATGCGGCTGTCATTACTACTGCACTACCTGTCATTCTTTTCCTTCGAAGTGGAATTGAGCTGAAACCTATACTAGAGTCTGATTGGAGTATATGCAGGGTTACTCGGTCATATGTAAACACACAGTGCTTGCTCGTCCCGTCTCGAACAAATTTTCGCAGCAATTCTTAAACTAAATTAAGTAGAAACGTAAAAAAACTTCTGACTACTTGAGAATGTTTATAGCGTGTTGCTCTTGGAAGTTACAAAAGTCAGAATAACTTTATTCAAATTTTTTACATCAAATCATCCACGAGCGTTTCGTTTCTAGACAATGTTATAATATGAATTGGTTAACCACGTACAACACCATGCGTTTGCTCTGGAAAACTATTTGCAAGGTCTGGAATTGTTTTGCACTACTCCACGCTGTTTTGCTGTCATTAGGATTTTATTCCAAGTTGCCAACACTTTATCTTATCGATGCACTAAACTAAATCGAACACGAAAACTACGAAACCCCCATGCTGCAGCTACGCTTTTGGAAGTTAAAAGCAAATATTTCTCTCACTTCTCGAAAAATGTACTTTGGGAATTCTTCTATTTTTACATCGTGCTCGTTGTTTCGGACAGCTTAACTCATTTTACTTTATACTTAATAATTGATTCAGCCACTTGATTACATCTTGATTTACATAATTGATCAGCACGCAGGAAATTATCTACGGGTTGATCGACGACAGCTAGGACAGGATATTGACTCAAATTATTGAAAAATAAAGCAGAAGTAAGGTGTAGTCAAGTCAGCGAAGGAAAAGCTGTAGATATCCACTCTTCACAATGTATTTTCTACAATATATTACCAAAAACCTCTACGGCGTTATCGTGATTTCGCCTTTGGAAACACTCGTCTCTCTTTACTCAACCTAAACAAACCCATTTTGCAGAAACAGGATCTGGAATTTTATGACAAAGATGGAACACATAATTATAGTACTTTCATTCACTGCCGGTCTCTTCTGCAGCTGTTCCACAGCATAAACTGGCGTTGCTCTACTAACTAAATTTACTTGTCAAACCCATGGTAAAGAAACAAATAACATATTGTCTATCTTAAAAAACAATATCAATATCCACCAAATATCAATGTGCACTATTATACAATAAAATCTCCGATATTTCGAGCGAGATTGGGATTGCTAATGAGCTATACAGGCCCTAAAATGGTGTACATGCAAAGATAAAAATATTGAGCTTTGTTCTTTCAATCGAACAGGTAGCACCGCAACTCGTCATCCTTGCCCTCAAAATTGAGATGAGATCCTCCATGTTCGTCACCGTCATCTGATTGGGCTGGGCCATAACTGCTCTCGTTGCAATCATCATCTGTAGCCGCTGCACTCTGGTGATCACTAGTGGCGTAGTCAGCGGTCCTGCAAGTCCTGCAATGCAGGACTAAAATTATTTCAAAAAGTCGGAAAATAACTTCATATAAATTTTTAAAATTGTAGTTACATCTTGTGTAAGTTTTGCAGTGTTCTTAATTGTAGCCATAAATCGAAAACTAATTCGATTGTCCAACGCCGCCCCAAAACCGCAAAAATATAACGGCTTGGCTGAAATATTGTATACTGATTTTTACCATGGTAACGGAAGAGGTTCGGAATGTTTTGAAATTTGAAACGCACGATTCATGATGTAGTTTGCGTGAAAAACGCATTTGAGTTTTGTGTCACACGAGTTTTAGTCCTGCAATTTCAGAATTGCAGGAACAGCTAATAATATTTCATATGTCGTTTCCTTGTTTCTGATTGGTTTACAAGGTTTGCGCATGCCCAGTATGGCGGTTCTCCAAGCTCTAGTCCTGCAATTTTGAAAATGCAGGACTAAATGAGGCGATACAACCTGTTGACAACAGCCTTTTCCTGACTACCACAACATACGGACTTTAAATCACAAATGCACGAGTCCCAGTATTATTCAAGAGCATGTGGTTAAAAGACCAATACAAAAGTGTAATAATAGTGAAATAACGCGAAAAGGCGGCAGTCTTTTAGAATGAATGTCCATGTCGAACAATGTTATAAACTTAAGCTGTTCTAGGTATACTAATGAGCTCTGATGTAGAGCGAAGCAGCATCATCTATGGCTGAACTTTGTTTAATTGGTATTTCATTGCTTGTACAAGTTGAAAAAGTTACGGACATACTGTTGTCAGGTCGCTGCAAATGGCATTTCCAGAGTTCTAAATTTCAAAATTTTCTGGGGGAGCATGCCCCCGGACCCCCCTAGTTTGGCTCGCACCTTAGGCGCTCGCTACCTTCCATACGAACGTCAACATGCAGGACCAAACATTTCAGGCTGGCTACACCACTGGTGATCACAATACCGGCGAACATAGGTGAAGTCATTGTTCTTCGAGTCAGCCATTTACAAGAACAGCACACACTTGCACCAAACACATTCAATCGAATTGCGGAGCGGGTGAGAATGCCATCCAGGTTACACCCCAGAGACAGACGACGTCTTGCCTCCAGCTTGCGATTGCCTTGTCCAACATATCTATAGAGCAAACTTTCAAGCAGCATCATGGTGTCAGTGTGTAAATGCAGAGGTCGATCTTCGATGAATGGGTGTTTGTGCTGTGATTGCCAAAATGCAGCAGCTACAAACGATGATGATGATAAAAGCAGTTATGGTCTGGCCCAATCGGGGGCAATGACAACGATTCGAGCACATCCCGCTCAATTGAAAGAGCTGAGCTCAACATTTCTATTAATGCATGTACAACATTTTAGGGGTTAGCAATCAAGAGTCCTAAAGTCTCGCTCGAAATATCGGAGATTTTATTGTATTATAAATAAACATTGATATTTGGCAGACACTGACAATTTAAGGTAGACAACACGTTAGTTGCTCCTGTAAGGCTGTACTGTATGGTTTCAACCAGTAATATTAGTGACAATGTAGATCAACGCCAGTTTATACTGTAAAACGGATGTAGAATGGAAAGTGAAAGAACTATAAATCTACATTCATGTGTTCTATCTTTTTCGCAAAAATCCAGACTTTTTCTTCTGCCAAGCGGTGACGTGGGTTTGTTTAAAGCGTAGCTGTAGCAAGTGAGAGAAAACACATAGCAGGTTTTTCCCATGCGGGTTTTCGTAGCTTTTGTGTCCGACTCAGTTTGGTGGATCGATGGTAAGATAAAGAGTTGGCAATTTCGAGTAATATCTCAATGGTAGCAAAACAATTTGAGACCAGCCCTAAAAAACAATCTGAGACGTTGTAAATATTTTTCCTGAAAAAACCCACACGTTATATGCATACTCTATATAACATTGACTAGAAACAAAACGCTCGTGGAAAATTTTGACCTAATTAAATAAAGTTATCCAAGCTATTGTAAAGTCCAAGAGCAGCGTGCTATAAACATTATTATACAAAAATAATTAAAATAAAATAATTTTTAAATGTTCTGTGATAGATTTCGTTTAAAAAATAACTGCGAAGATTTGCTCGAAACCTCGTAAAACTGCCCCCAAGGCTTGTTTGTAGAACGGATTCGGTAACTTCATTTAAATATCAGTATAAAACTGTTGAATCTGCTATATATGTTGTTTATTACACCAAGTATCCTCACATTTTCTGAATCAAAATGGCGCCGGTCGATTACAAAATATGTAAATTCATTAAATTTTCAAAGAAGAAGTACTCGAAAACTGCAGGTTTCTTAAGGTGGAAACAAGTGAATTTGGACTTTCTATGCCTAAATACTTTACCCACTTTGCAATATGTTTGAGCAAAACACGTTTTTGCAAATGTCTAGTTTACGAAGTGTCACTGCAATAAATTGACCATCTCAGTGAGACAGTAATCCTGAGGTAGCTAGGTACAGTAGTAAACTTCTTAAGGCTTTCAACATTTTACATTCCGAAACATGATGAGAGTGATTGCTGCAACCTAAAGCAATTTTGAGCAATCAAAACACAGGTAAGTTTGCTGGTATTGTACGTACGTTACAGGATTAGTTTTCAAGAAGTAACATCACGCAGAAACCGTGTGCAATTGTACAAATCGTATTGAATAAACTACGACTATCCCAATACAGGGGTATAGCTTCAAAGGATTAAGAGAAGGACAATAAAAAGCCCCTTTTCTTCGGACTTAGCCATGAAGGACCGATTTAGGCGTTGAGCTGCATGATCTTGCGCTAAACTAGAAATAAACTGATTAAATTATATCAGTATTAGTTTTGAGGATACACCATGTATATTTATTATTGCAAAGCTTTATTATTGGAAAGTTTTTTCAGTTGATTTGCATTGATTGCAATAAAGTTTGGTTTATGAAAACTTTGGCCTCAAACTCTGCCCTGGTCTAGAAATTTCCGGCAATGCATAAAAATATAGAACTATAGATAAAGATAGATTTGTAAACAATGACTTTGAAGATATAGCTGATGGCAATCGCGTTTGCACTCTTTGGTGTTCTACTTCTATCACGCGCATAAACAACAAAACAAGGCGAATTAATAATATCGTTAAACGATCATTCTCAAATGAAACGAATCATAAGTAAAGTTTTACATAAACATACGCTGTTTACACCTCACTGAAACTTTCAAACTATACAGAAAATATTGACATCTCAAATTCTTCTGTCTTTTTTCGCCGAAAGTTGGCTCAGAATGTGACTCAAAATGTGCCAGACCATAGTTAGATAAAAGACATGCAAATATTGCACAACATAAGAACACCAAAAAAATGAGAAAAAGTCCCTTACCGTAGCCAGACGTCCTTTAGTAAAACACACAAGCAGTAAAATTCCAAGATTCACCAGTTCCTCACATTAACTTCTTCAAAAGAAACCGACTTGGTCATGCCAAACGAACATGCTGTAACCTGCTCTTATAAACGACTGTCTATAATACAAAAAGCATTAAATCACAATCCAACATTTGTGCTGTTAACATTTAATTGGTCATACAAAATTCAATGGAATAACAGCACACGAATTGTTTTCGTACGTAAAATAAACCTAGCGACGTGATTGGCCAGCCTTGAGCTTTTTTCTCGGCATAATAAATTGCTAGCCAGTGTTGCTAGCGTATCACGTTGCTATATTTATTTTTCGCTCGAGAATATCGGCGCAGTGGAAAACGGGACTAAAACAAGAAATGGCCTTTTTTCATGGGTGTGTGTCACGGCAAATTTTTCACGTTGCCAAGGAGACGAACAAAATATCGTAATTACTACTTTTTACTGTTCGCCAGTGCATTTTGAAAGTCGTACGTGGCCGAAAAGGTCAAACGGAATAGACACTTCCATTTTAATTCTGCTTATCATTGAAATCTAGTTTTTGAAGCATTCGAATTGCAGTGACTTACGTCCATTTAATGTCTATAATAAGGTACATGCTTAGCGCGTGACGCTAACAATTGAAATCTAATCCTGTAAAATAACCACATTGCTGTAATTGCATGCGCATATAATGTACGATTGCTGCTATTGTTTAAACTTGCTTTAGTTGTTCACTATAGCGTTTTCTCTGGGCGAAAACAATTGTATTTTTTCTATTGCGTCTAAGTGTGTAAATTAAACTGTTTCTTGAGTAGCGATTGCCGTGTAAGACGGTCATGAACGGCATATGTCAATCACGTGGTACTGTGCAAGAGATTATTCACGAATTATTTGTGTGCACATTATTCATTTGTTCGTAACTCTTTCCAGGACCTTGTTGCCTTCTCATCTATCAAGTTCAAGACAGGTAAGTCAAGATTTTAAAACATGAGAAATATTGTTACAATGATATTCAAGTTTAAAGATTCGTTTCATAAAACAAAACAATCTAACAATATGATTAATTTGCCTTGTTATGTTGTTTATGGGCGAGATCGATTTAGCAGATGACAGAATGCAGATATGACTATTTTCCGTTAACATAATGAATAGAAATATCGTCAAAGTCATTGTTTGTACATATATATTTTTATACCTAGTTCCATATATTTTTATACATTGGTGGAAATTTCGAAGGCCAGGGCAGAATTTGACGTCGAAGTTTTCATAAACGAAAGCCGTTTATGGCAAATCAATGCAACTCATTTGAAAAAACTTTAATCATTCAGGTGAACGTATTCGGATAGCCGTAATTTATTCAATACGATGTGTACAATTGCACATGATTTCTGCCTGATGTTACTTCTTGAAACCTAATCTTGTAAAGTATAGCTTGAAATTCCTTTAGGCTGAAGCATTCACTCTCAGCGTGTTTTGGAGTGTAAAATGTTCAAAGTTTTGTCAAATTTACAATTGTAGCTACTTAGCTACCTCAGCATTATCTCCTCACTGAGAAAATCAACAAAATCTAGCCACAGGTAACACAACTGAGACGATATACATTGAGATGGTCAATCTATTGCAGTGAATTTTTGTGAACTAGAGATCTGCAAAAACGAGTTTTGCGCAAAATATCGCAAATTATAGGCAAAAGTTTACCTTCCACTTCACACAAGCAAAATACGGAGGATGTCAGCGCCATAACAATGTTTTCATGCTATGGTAATAAACGTTCATATGTTTGTCGTTGATTTTTTCT
>JAODVM010390617.1:8677-27217 GCA_025400095.1 Phenganax marumi
AGTACATCGTTCGAGAGCGGCAGTAAAATGTACATCTTTTGATGGTTTCTAAGTCATGATACAGAATTTCCTATGGCGTCTCCATTGCAATTATGATCATGTAAACGTGAAAGTGATTTTGAACGTTCGTTCAACGTGACGCTTTCGTAACCCCGTAGATTCGCGTTATATATTTACGCTTACCGCCCTGGTGTTGTCGTCCACCGAGCATTCAAGTCTCCTTGTAGTATACTATCTATGCCAAATGTAAAATAAAACAAACCGCATTATCTTGTAGCGGAAGTATCCAACGTAATACAATTCGGACGTTCCACGAAGCGGGTCGTGGATTCAAAAATGATCGGTCAATATGGCAACGGTTTAAAATCGTGAGTACATCCTCTGGAGTTTCCGAAAGGATAGATCATCGAAAAATGTTGTACTCTTTATTTCAGTGGTTCCATGCGAATTGGCAAAGACATGATCATGTTCACAAAAAAGTAAGCTTGCGTTGCACTGACTATAGCGAACCGCTTGTCATTTTTAGAGAGGGAAACAAAAGATTTCAATGTTGCCAATAGGCATTGATCAATGCTTTTACAAACTTCTGGCCTAACTATTCTGTATGATTTGATATAATTAAAATATACCTCGAAAACTTTCTTGATAAACTATGGTGAAACTTTCTCCCAGGCATGGTACAATGAGCTGTCTTTTCTTGTCGCGGACCTTTCACGAACGAGAAGGAATCAATGAAGTGAGTAGCAAGGAGAGTTCACGGTCTGAAACAGAGTCTGCAGTGCCAGATTTGTGATTCTCGTAGGCGACATTTGTGACCCTCATCTCCACCTACAGTTCTTCAATAGCACCATTATCTCATCTAGGTCGTAGTTCCAATCCCTTCCTGGGATGTTGCGACGAAAAAACCGCTCGGGACTGGGAGATCAAAACGAGATCTAGATAAAGTAAAGAAAAATTTAAACAGACGATCAGTGTATCTGCATTTAATATCGAACAGAATTAAATCGTTAAACGTTACTCATCAAGTTATTCAAATATTTCCAGCATCAAGTTGAGCTTCAGATTATTCTCAAATATTCGCCATTCAAATCAGAATCTGAGCTGTTTGAATACTTTGACAAGATCAAAACTAAAGGTTAGAAAGCACAGGTTTTTCGAAAGAATGTAATCTTGATATTTTAGTTGGATTGTTATTACTAAAGGTACTTTAGTGATGATGTATAATATGAAGCTTCTGGATTCTGGTGAAACCGAATTGGAGGTAAGATTAGAGGATGAATTAAGATGAGGATTAAAGTTTGTATTCGAATTAAGATTAGGATTGACACGATTAGGTATGATTAGTGCAACTACAGTATCTCTATTTTATTAGCCTACAGATGATGACATCGTGATGCGAGAGGCGTTTGAAGATCACGCTGATGACAAGAGGTAGCGCTTTGAGAGAAACTCATATTTCCTCAT
Organism: Phenganax marumi; assembly: GCA_025400095.1. Lineage (NCBI taxonomy): Eukaryota > Metazoa > Cnidaria > Anthozoa > Malacalcyonacea > Clavulariidae > Phenganax > Phenganax marumi. The sequence goes on from JAODVM010390617.1 coordinate 10,142, forward strand.
TTTCTTAAATCAGCCTTACATGTCAAAATTCTTATTTCAGTTCTTCCAATATTTCGTTTTCTTGTTAGTATTATGCCAGAAAGAAAGTCGTTTCGCGCCTACAGCGCTATTTTGTATTTGGACCCAAGAATGAAGATTTACATTCAGGTAGAAAGACCGCGTTGTGCAAAGTAACTATTATAAGATATATCTTGCTGCTTTTGGACAAAATATTTTACTGATGCACAATAAACTGTATACTGTCCATTTCTCCAGGGGAAGAAAGTGTTGACCAGGCGTTTGGGGGACAGTTTGTATAAACCAAGGTGAGACTCATTTACTTAACGTGGTGTCAAATGGTCTTTCTAACCTATTTTTCGGTGCAGGAGTTATCTCTTCACGTCGAAGAGATTCAAAACTCGCTCAGAACGTGAAGCGAATAAAGCCATGGTGGACGCGAAATCCGGTGAGTAGCCGCCGTATCTCTTAGCAAACAAATATCTTTGAAGAGCATGGACGAGTTTAGAAAACATTTGACAATTAGTGTGATTATCTTTGCCTTCCCTAGCTGCAGACAAGGCGAGAGAACTGGAGGCAATCGCTAAGTAATTAACTATAGCAATTTATCGTCCTTGATTAGCAATTTTCAGTTTCTAAATATCGAATTGGTAATTAATTGCGGTTCCCTTACCTCATATTCAGAGAATTGCAACAGGAAGATCAAAGCATTTCCAAGGAATCTAGGGTAAAATAAATTTGATCAGTTACTACAGAAATGTTCATTTAGAACCAAATTTAAAATATTTATGTATATTCACAAAATTTTAGGCAAAGATGCGGCAGGCTCAAGACAGCGCGTTGAAGGCAAGAACAGAAGCTGAAATGAAGAAGCACATTGCTACAACAAAACAGAAGTAATAATCTTCACACATATTCGTTATGTTCCACTTTGAACATCAGTTTTACATCCTTGTCATTATTGCAACATCCCTCTTTTCTACCGATATCTCTAGGTCTCTAAATGATCCAAAGACGCTGACCTTTACGTTCGGTTTCAACATCAACCGGAGACATTCTTACGGAATGTTTGTCTACAACTGCAACAGGTTGGCAAATATATTTGCCTTTTAATTTTTGTCAAAAGTGAATTAACAGAACCTCGTTTCTCTGTTTAGGTTGATAAAAATGTATGAAAAGTCGGGATTCACCTCGGATGGCAAAAGGTTGACCCATGAGTGTAATTTTCATTCCAGATATGAAAAATCAAACTCCTTGCTAATCTAGTATTCCTGTCAATCCAGGGCATATGCTGGTATCGTTGGTTTCGTGGATGTGCCGTATCTTGTGCTTGAACCCACCCATAACAAACAGGACTTTGCCGATGCCAAGGTACAGTATGGCGAGGGTAGTACAGTCCTGTAGGTTCAATGAAGATGAGATCTTAACAAGCATTCCACTTGAGGTAATATCGACCATGGTTCCTTTAGGAATACAAGCATCTGCTTCGTTCAATGGGCGATCATCTCACTCAGTATTGGAAAGATAGCGGTCTTGCGGGTAAATCTTCGATGAAAGGCGGCAAACTCTATGCCTAGCTGTCATATGAACATTTCGTCTTCTTTTCTCATAGAAAACAGTGTGGAAAGTTTCTGGGACAACTTTGGGTACATCTCAAATGATGTGGAGGAGGAACCGTCTGATGAACCAAAGTACTTGAGGAAGCGAGCTATGCAACTGCCTTGTTCTGTTCAGTGCTGTAAGTAAAAGAGATGAGAGGTGATTCTTACTGGACCACTGGGAATAGCAGTGCTATTGAAGGAATGTGGGCATACCTTTTCTCTAATCATACAAATATGTTTCCTTTCCAGCCAATTGTCTGAAATGGAGAGTGCTGCCATTCTCGACGAAGAATATTGGGAGAACTTTTGAAGATGACTGGGTGTGCTCTCAAAGTACGGATCCGGAACGAAACATGTAAGTCATCTGCTAGGTTTCGACTGCAGTTAGTATTCTTCTTGAATCTCTTAGAAGAGCAGTTTAGTACTGGTAGAATCACATCAGTCGGTTGTCACATTCACCCATAATTGTTTCTCATAGATGTACGGCTCCAGAACAGAAATCCAGTGCGCCCGTCGGTACTCTTCAAAAACAAACCAAGACTGCTGAAGAGAAGCAGAAGACTGAGAAGCTCAGGCAACTTGATGTGAGTATTCCTTCTGCACAACTTCCCTGGTGCAGCGGAAGACCCGCTCCTTTTCATGTCTGTTTCTCTTTTAACGCAGGCACGACCCAAACCTTTAGAGACACCAGAACCGCCAGCTAAACGCGTTCTTCAGGTACGGACATCGCTTAGTCTTCTAACGTACTTTTACTGTAATCGAAAACTTTTTATTTCCTCCCAAGGTCCCACCAAGAAGTGCTACGGTCTCCAGGACTGATATGCAAGCTCCAGTAACAATCCTCCCTAAGCCCACTCCTCCAAGACAAACCCCACAAGCAACTGCACGTTCTTCCCCCACACCTAGATCTACCCTTCAAACTACAGCGAGACTTACCGCTAACGTGGCAGTGGAGCAGCTGTCTCAATTACCACCAAGACGTGCCTCGGCCCAGAAGCAGCAGCAACAACCAACACCTAAGCCAACTGTACGGACTCTCACTGTGCCTGCAACAAGTAAAGTGGCCGTGAAGCCTACAGCAAAACTGGTACATCACTTTTATGTTACCAAAGTAAAAAACCAGGGTAGCAGATATGAACCTCCCTGAGGCTAGCGAAATTTTTGCTGGCCAAGATGAGTCTATCACCATACTGCACTAGCATAGTAGTTTTCCTTAGAAAGAGTTTGTCGATTAATAATCATGTCCTACCTTGTTTCTGCTAGACTCCAATCGCGAGGCAGACGTCAGCTGGGGCCACCACTAAATCCTCCATGACTGGTTCAAACAAGCGGGTACATTCCATTGCTCAAAAAGAAGTAAGGGGTTTTGATGAGTGGTCAAGGTTCACTTCGATTCCGAAAGGGTTTAGAAAGCAGGGGGTAGCAATTGGTAGTTATTCTGGGAAGATTAGATTGAGTTTCCTCAGGACTGGACTTCAGTCCATTAAACCCTTTAGCTCCATTTGTTTGCTTCATGAATATATGCTGACCAGTCGTCACCTTTATTTTGTAATGGTAGGTCTGTGAGGTTCAACCTAAACGAAAGAAAAATGTAGTCTCATCATCTCAGGTAAAGTAGAAAACGCATCATGGAAAAAAGTCGCTTGACGCTCAAGCAGTAGTGTGTTTGACGACAACATGATGATAAAAATGTGCCATCTTCCAGGATACAAGTACTCAAGAATCAGAGGAATATCCTTCGGACAACAGCGACAATATCCAAAACGACGACGCGAATCAGACAAAACTTTCAAAATGTAACTACGACAATATGACCATCTGCACCTGCACTGCAATGTGACCATCTTGCACTATAATGTAACTTTGGTCTCTTTCAGACAAAAAAGGTATTAAGGTGGAGGTGTTTGTGTCTCCCAGATGGTAAGTATGTCGGTGTTGTAGCGACAAGAGGAATGAGTGTGAAGAAGGACTGATTTTTCCTGTTCTTGCTCCTTTGCTTGTCAGGTATTTGGGTAAAGTGGTCGCTGTGAAACATTGCAGGAATGCTCCGGCCAAAGTGAAAGTGAAATTCGACAATTATCAGAAAGACAAATACGACAAATGGTAAGAATCATATCAACCATCGATATTTGTATGATGACAAGAAAAATGTAACACCACACCACGCTTTCTTCATCAGGTACGATGAAACGCACAAGGATCTTAAACTGTTGACCGTAAGTAAATTGTTTCATGGTAAAAATCCCAAGTGGTGCATTAAGAAGGTTCTATGGTAATTTGCATGTAGGATGACTATCCAATGGCAGACGAAGAAGTAATGGTCAACTCACCATCATCCACCACACCAACGAGCACGACTACCATTGATCAACCACTGCCATCAGCACGTCCTAGCAACACATCCACTTCGCTGGAGGATACTGTGATTGCTCTAGATAAAATGTTGAGGTCGGTGAGAAGAGTGGAGCTCTTAGTTGGATTTATTAAACACTGCTGGCTCCCTCCACATACATTCCAGTTTGCCCTTATCGTATCTCTGGACCTCATGGAGAAATAGTCGAGGAGTATTATAGTTTTGTATCATATTTGGTTTAGGTCTTGTCTATCATACATACTAGTACCAGAGTTTCCCATCACTGGTTACCAACTGGAAACAATGTCGTTGGAAGAACTACTAGAATTTCCATTAGTAAGCTTAAAGGATTTTTCTGCTACGTCATTCTTTCTTCAGTGAAAGTTAACCTTTCCTGACCTATATCCCAAACTATGTTTTCTATAGGACAAGCTTTTCGACGTGCATAGTGATAGTATGAAAACGGTAAGCGCTATTCACACCAAACATCCGAGGGCAATTCCTGGTTAACTTGAAATTAATCCTACGTAAAGTTTAGTATGAAGTGTGACTTACTCTTAGTCTGCTGCCACCCACAGATGATGGATCAACAAAGCAACGATGTGTTGACACAGAAAGTTTCTGAAAAGGAAAAAGAGTTAGTGGAGACGAGAAAACGTGAAGATGATTGCAGGATGACGTTATCGAACCTACGACGGACGGCAGCGAAGTTGATCCGAGCGCTGAACGAGGTAGATATGCCAGCTTTATCTGATCTCATGAACATCAGTAACTCCAAGTATAGCAAGTATAGTGTAGCCAGCTCACTTGTCACACACTTTCTTTCGTTCTGGACTTTACCATATCGATATGGAGTCTTTCATCTCCTTTGCAGAATCCAGACGAGAGCAGTGTAGGTTTGGATGATGATACGGAAAAAGTTGACATGCTGTTGTCAGCAATCGCTGAGCAAGCAAGTGATGCCAGCTGATCCTAAAAAACTCACGTATCTGGTAGCCTGGTAGCTACATGAGGGCCACTTTTTACAGAAAGTGATCGTTGCTACGAGCTATTCCTGATGCTTTCCAACGTCTAGCATTCGTCCTCCCTGTGCCATATATTGAGATTTGACCCAAGCTCCTTTCTACACGATGTCTTGGATGTGAATGTGTACTATCCAAATCGAGATGGTTTGCATAAATATTTATTACATGTTTAAGTTATGATTTGCACCCCTTGAAATTAAATCGTTTAGATACTGGCGATGATTAGTTGTTTGAACAAATTCGTAGGAAGCTGCTACGGTTATATTTTTCCAAGTTTACATCAGAGAAACGTTACATATTAGATATTAGTGCTGTTGATTGTTGAAACATTATTTATTCGAGCTGTATATACCACGGGATGGGGTTTTTAACTTTCTATATATTTATAAGAATTTGAAAGGGTTTTCATCCTGTTTTCATTATGTCAACAGTGTGTATTTTTGGAGGCCTACGTATTAAATGATTTTTCCACCTATCGTGTCAAAAAGACAAGATAGTACCTACTTTTTTATATTTAATACTGCCAAAAATTGAAATAATGTTTAATCTGAAAATAAATAACATTTAAATTCTAGCTGTGGATTTTAAATAAATACAATAATATGTGCCCTTTTTAAATCAGTGGCCAAGATTGAAATTTTGAAAGTACTGCAGTTAAGAAATTTGAAGTAATTTAAGCACAATACATGCATTCGACAAACCGTTCTGTGTGAGCCCTTATCTGAAGTCAGTCAGCGGATCTTCGCGGCAGTTTATGGCATACAAGAGCTTCTCTCGCATTACGTGTTGCGTCGTGTAACGTGGTAGCTTCACCATGAACATGCACGTCTCGACACGGATGTAACGCAAGTCTGGGGGACCTGAAAATCAGTAAAAACTGACGTCATATTACGTCATGTCATGCGTCATCTGGCGCGTGACGCTAACTTTTTTACGTCATCACCTACGTAACCTTAGTTTACGTCATTCTATATCATAGTGTTCTACGTCATCCTATTCAACGTCGCGCTCAACGTCATCGTATTTTACGTCATCATCTACAACTCACCCCTTCCATCAGGTGGACCAATCTTCATAGGGTAAGGTGGAACATGAACATCTGCAGAGCCGTCTTGACACGAGCATCTTCCCGGCAGACGTTCTTGATTGCAAGCAAACTTTATAAACTTTCGCTGCTCATCCTACAAGAAATGAGAATGGAGTAGTGCTCAGTAACACTGGTCCAACACGAGACTGCCTTCATCAAGCTATTCAGGGAGAAAACGTTTGTAATTTACCAGTGTAAAACTTTCCAACGTGTTCCAGAAATACTCAATATGTCTGTCTGTTGGTCTTATACCAGCTACGTACGTCGTGTGCGTCTAAATGAAAGCAAGAAAACTTGACATGAGAAATGAAGTGAACTAGGTGAAAGTAAAGATTCCAGTGCATGTACTAAACAAGTATGCCCACCTTCAAGAAATCCAAGTCAACATTAGGTATGCCACAGATTCGGATCTCCAGATCACTAGGACTGAGGACGGTGAGCACATGAATCGGTACAATGGTAGCAAGGCCACTTTTGATGGCCTGCACTCTGGCTTCGCATGAGAGCTCTTGCAAACGATGTTTTAAAACGGCCCTTGCGTATTCCACTCGATTTTCCCAAGTGACCAGCAAGTCACTCCCTTTTGGACAAAGGGCAATCTCCTCTCCGTTCAGAGATGTGAAAACGAAACGAGTGCCAGAAATATCTGCTTCCATACACAACCTTTCAAAGTCCTCTTTCAGTGAAATCTGTACGAATAAAGGTCGACGTAAACATATCTAGTGACACTGGATCAATATACAAGACGACTCCTACTTTATAATAGAGCAATCAAGTGTAAACATGGTTATCTACATAAGGACCTCGGACAATCGTCGTATATAGTTGTATGTTAAAATATCAGCGTCATGTAAATCAACTTCATTCAGAGGAAGACCAAGAATACTTTTCCAAAATGAAGGTAGAATGTCCAAAGCCAACGGAATGTCAGATCTCAGTGCAATACCCAGGAGCTGAAATAAACAAGAGATTACTTGTACTGGACCTCTTTGAAAATGATATAATTGTATGATCTTTACCTGTCCAAAAAACACCAGCACTTGACGTTCAGGAAGTGTCATGGGGCCTGGTCGGAGAATGAACTTGCCCTGAAGAAAAGGCAAAAAGACAAATAAAATAGAGAAATTCAGACAGAAACATACAAAGCTATATAGCAGAGATATCATCTTTAACCTTGTTTCTGTTAGCTGCAGCACTCGGGCAAGGAATCAGCAATCCAAGATGGTCGCTCTGTGCTTCGCGAGCCATGATCCACATGAAATGACGATATGCTCCACCCAGACCGAGGACTTGCTCGCCTCGAAGGTTAACTCGAAGGGGGAACGAAGGATCACCTCCTGTAGCCACCTTAACACGAAGTTTGGACGAAGAAACTTTAGCTAGCTGTCTTGCAACTTGATATAACTGTGGCCCCGTGTCTGCGACTTTGGAAACTAAAAGAGAAATATGGTTCTGCATTAAAAGACTTTTTAATAAATGTCAAAGTGCAAGAGCACAAGCAAGTGATTGTTTCTCACTAACAATCATACTTGCCAAAGAAATCTCACTTTTTCCAGGTCAAGCTGTTCTTACCTTCAATGCTCTCTAACGGATCGAGTGAGATCTCCGGCGAGGGATCGTCTGCACTTCGTTGCGCTGACAAATCAAGTACGCGATTCAATTCACTAATCTTCGTGTTCCTGAACAGCAGGGCTTTCCCAGAGGTGAGTAGTGCGGCTGTGCTCAGGCTATGCGTGCTAGCCACGCGTAGATCGACCACGGGCAGGACGAGACGTTGTATGAACTGATTCAAGTATTTGTGAAGTACAAACCGCGAGCCAATACTTCGTCGAGAAAACTCTGAAATGAAAATTTTAGGGATAGATAGTACATAGTTCTACTACTTGTACATGCAGAAAAACACATAAAGAAGTCAAAAAATTAGTTTGATTTGCGCACTAAAACAGCATAAACTTCTGATTGTGACCACTATTCACTGCTCTGCGAGGCTTAGTGAAACTTACTGTATTTTCTATGATACATTATGAAACTTACGTTTCAGGGAAGCAAAACATTGGTTGGTCAAGTCGCTTTCCATGAAGATCTCTTCAGCATTCAGGCGCTGTGGTGTGGCTGATAGATTCTTGGAAATGTCATCAACGAACTTGATCAATGTTTTATCATCTTCAAGACTCCATCTCTCATGCTCTCCTTCAACTTCGAAAGAAAATATCTCCGTAGACCTGCAGGAAAAACAGAGATGAAATAAACACGAAAATTGTAAGCCTCACAGGGCAGCAAAGATGGTCAAATTCAAATGTTTTTGCTCTCATAAGAAGGAGCTAATCGAACCCATTCTCACTTGCTTATGTGTACTTGTCGCATGCAAGGCTACTTACTATACATATCATGAAAAAAATTACCATTACGCTTAGTGAAACCTGGCTATATATAATAATTGACTATTCAAACACTTTTAGTATACCTTTGATGGTTAAAATCGTATCCGCAAGCCAGAAAGGCCTTCCACACTGCACGCTTGTCACTTTTGACATTATCTTTGACATAACGCAAGAATCCGTCCCAACAAAACATCTTTGAAGTATCGTGGCCTTCACAACCATATTGCTCTACGACGGCGGATATCTCTTCTGTGTTAAGCTTCGTTCTCTCACGTAACGTCTTGATAAACACGTACAACAAATTCCCCGTGCTTGCATCGCCTGTGCACGGAGAAACACAAAAATGAAATGAGGCTACGGACAGAATGCAATCAATAAAACCCACTGCTGACTCACCTATATCAGCCGCAGATAAGAGGATACATCTAGTAACACCATCTCTTGCTGTGACGTCACACTCATTTCCAGGTCCAAGGCGCGATGTTCTATTTTCACCATCACTGCTTCGCTGCGTAACGTGGCAGCAACTCAGATAGATTTCTTTCAAAGAACCAAACGCTTTCGAAGTGAACGAGTCGGAGATGTCGAGCAAATTGTTATGAAGGAAATTCTCCCATGCCTGGCATGCTTTTGTTATTGCCCAACCACCTTCGAACAGCAGCAAAGAGTTCACTTTGAGAACCTGGAACGAAATATGCTCTATTACTTTTAACCCGGTGTCTCCAAAGATCCAGTCATCTCTACTACCTGTTTTTCTGAGCAACGGAATGAAGTAAACGTGCAGTGTTCAGTTCAAGTCAAACTGAAAGCAGTATAGGAAACAATTGTAATATACCTGCAAAGGACTGCCTAGATTTCCGCTTGCTAAATTCTTCTCCTGCTGTAACCGCTGCCTGACTCGATCGATTTGCAGGCTCGTACGAAGCTGAACAACCGCTGACCTGTAAGAGTGCTGCTCACCAGAAGACAAGTTCCCGGTTTCCTCATCACCACGCGGCCGCAATATGACGGGCTCTTCCTCCAAGTAAATTCCGTTCTCTGGCAACACACCCCCAGCAGACAGAGCAGCCTTTGTAATTCCTGTGAGAATGAATTGCTCGATAAAATCACGAGTTCGTTTTCAGCAACAAATCTTGTTCAACAGCGAGCAATACCAGTTTTCAAACAAGACAACTTGTTCGCTTTTTAGACCGTCGAGGAACACTTGTTACAAACCTTGGATAACCACATCAACACTGATGCTTGCTGGGATATGAGTGACGACAATAACTCGATCCCAGGCCGACGAGGGAAACCCAAGACTAGTACCCAGGGCATCCAATGCCACAGACTTGCCACAGCTTTCGTTGCGAACAAGATGTGCTAGCACGGCCAAGGTGCTGACCAGTTTCTCAAACCAAGGCGGGTTCTCCTCGCGTCGATTCTCCTCTTCGCGTCCTTCCGCTTCCTGTGACGTTGTTTTTTTGGAATTCCGCTTCTTACGATCTCTGATTCGCTGACGTCGCAAAGATGATGCCCTAAAAACAATGGTATGTTGCCACGCATTATACAATGCTGAGATGACAAAGTTCTACGTGAACTCATAGTCATAAGAAAAATGGTTCTGTTCACGTCTTCGAATGAATAGTTAACTCATTTTTATACAAAATAGCGTACGATGAAAACATAGTCATTGGAGATATGGTTTGGAAACTCGACCGAAGTTTTTGTTCTGTCTTTATGTTCAATGTCATGCTAACTGAAGTATATTGAAGCAATGATGCTCGGTTTCCTAACAAATCACGCGCACCTCGCTGCTCTCCCAGATTGAGAAGCAGGATTCTCAGCGGTGAACATTTGCTCTTCCGTGCTAGGGAGTGAGGCAAAGAATGGAATGAAGGAGCCTGGATTCTCTGTTCGTCCAGTGTACACTTCAATACTCAGATTGGACGGCGTTGATTCCGCTGTATCACGATCTTCCTAAGAAGAGGAATAAGTTTAGCTTGATAGCAAGGTATAGATTTGACTGCCACTACTACAATCATAATACTGCATTCCTAACATATCTATCCCAACTCTACCTGTCAACTTTCTCTGTAGGAAAAAAACAGAGTGCCCGAAGAAAACCTACGACTTTTGGCAGAGCATTTTAACAGATTCTTTTCATATGAGAAAGTCAAGTCTGCACTGAGAATCGAACCAACAACCTCATTGGTGAATAGCGCATGATCTAGCTAATCTCGTATCGGATTGGTTAATCAAAAAGAAGGAAGCATCTCATTGGTCAGCAATAGCGGTACTGACAATAAAAGCATGCTGAAGAAGGCTGTCATGTGTGTACGGTCAAAAAAGTTCCGCTCTGGTTTACCTGCGCAGTGCCAACGTCTCCAAAATCTTCCCCGGGTGTATCCCACATTATGTCCCTGTGAATGTCTCCACTGTCCCAATCTGTCCCTCGCACCCTCCTGTGTAGCTCAACCGCGGCGAGAACGACTTCAAGAAGGGACTGGAGATAAGAAGAGAACTTGACTTTTTCAAAGTTACAATTCAAGACGTATTCCAAGGCGTTTGCACGCGACACTGACACTTCTCTATCCATCAATTTGAACAGCTCGCTCTTTAGAGAGCGCATAAAGCCGGACGATGATTCATAATAGAGCTGCAGTCGATCTGGGGAAGCTGTCTGTACAAGGAGACGTAAGATCTGAGCCAGAAGATGAAATAGCGTCTCTCGTATGAGCGGAGAAGACGGAAAATTGAGTAGATATCGTTGAAGCAGTTCTAACATTTCGCCAAGGTACGATGGCAAATCGGTGCTTCCAAAAGTTACATGGAATTTCGCATCCTCTCCTGTAGTAAGTTTGAGCTTAAAAGCTTCTTCAGATTTCGAAAGGCGATATTCCGAGGCGTCGTCTTTCGAAGCGTTGCCAATATTAACATCTGCAATTTGTGAGGTTTCAATGATTGATGAGCCTCCAGAGCGTGAAAAGACATAAAGTAGCGTCTCCATGAATGCAAAACATAACACCAACTCCTGAGAGATGCCATTTAACCGCAGCACAAGTCCTCGTGCATTATTGGCGCCGAGTCGGAGGTGAAAACGGTTGCCAGGCAACAGACGTTCGGGGTTCAGACAATGTTTTCCATCGCCGAAAAAGCTCGCACTGTGGCCGGCGAAATCAGGGTAGTGCGTTAATTTGTATTTGTCCACGTTCCCGTCTTTTGTCAGGCGACGTCTGCCGTAGTAACCGAACACCTCTGCTGATGGCACACGTATTCTGCAAAGAAATAGATCCTTCTTTGACTTCACCAGACACTACAAATTGCTCTTGAGGTACTGTGATTTCCTGGTGTAGGAACACTAGATCAATAAGAGATGACTCGAACAGGATCTCTAACAAGAGCAGCTTAGAACTGATAGAAGAATATCATGTAAAAATATCATAACTATTCTTCATTCATACAACTAACCTGGGCAGAAAATAGTCCGTAGTGGCGAGACAAGACACGGATGTGAACGCAACGTTTTCAAAATGTACATCCTTGTGCAATTTCACGCTGGACACTTCGTATTGCTTGTAAAACGAGCGCGAGGACTCCTTCAACACTCCAATGCACAGCTTATTACATATCTCTTTCAGTCTAGCCTCGTCGCCAGTACAAGACAACACGAGATCATAAAGCTTGGAACCAAGCGTACTTTCTTTTTTAAAGAACAGCTCCAGAGGGGAACACAAGGCAGTCTTCAGACTTTCTTGAAGCGATGATGTTGTCGCAATGTAGTGAGCTGCCACTGTACCGTCGGACTGAGGCTCACGCAGGCTGTGTCCGCCGATTAAAGTGATTTGTTCAATCGCAGTTTCCACATCTGTGATCCCTGAAAATTTACAATGAACAAATATTACACTCACTCGCTCATATGTTTTTTCCATCGTGCACAAGACTGCCACACTTATCATGGAAAGAATCAACGCTTTTTTCTCATGATAACTGATAGCTGATCACAAACTGAGCCTGCAAAATGTTTTAGTCCTTTTCACTAAGCCTCAGTTCACCTTGTTTATCCATGAGTATCTTGTGTTTACTCTCGAGCAGTTTAATCGCAGCAGAACGACTGTACATCTTGGCCAGGCTGTTTTCACACTTCCACAACTCAGCATAGATCTCGAAGCTTGCTTTCTCTTGGTCAACGAAGGTCAGCGACGACAGCCGACCAAATGACGGCGGTTGAGGCTTCACAGCGGCCACCGGGTACCAGTACCGAACCACAGAGCCCTCGTCCCGGATGTAAACATCTATGAGCACCAGTTCTTGTCGCTAATCAAACAGAAGAAATAGAATTTAAAACACTAAACTGAACTATATTCATACTAGATAGTTCTATCAGTTCTACACTGTTCCTCCTACGGACTCAGTAGGAGTCACCATTTTATTGATCCGGTGTGACTACAGGAGGAAAACAAAGTACCTTATCTATGTCTTGCACAACTCCACACAATCCGAATGTCTTTCTCATGCCTGCAACGGCAAAGTCTGGAATTGCTTCAACAGACGAACACAAGATCTGGACAGTCATTGCTTGACGGAGATCTTGCACGGTCGTCTTGTCCAGTTCTGCTTCGATATCTTCAATTCTGGGAAATATCAAGGAGTTCGGAAGACCTCCGCTGTCCTCATACAAATCTTCAACAGTGGATATCGCAATATCGATCAAACCTTGGGGAGAAAGGGAGATGCGCACTTTTGTAACCACATCCAAAGCTCTCTGATATCATTTAATTACAGTCGTAGGCAAATCTAAAGCTTTCGAGAATCTTGTACGGCCCGGCGTACTTGTGGAGAAATCTAAAACTCTCCGTATACCTTCCATAAGAGCGCCTCTGATTTGTTCCAATCCCGACCGCCTGTCGGCCTCGCTGCGAAACCTTCGTCGAATAGTGGGAAACACTTTGGACTCCCAAGACTTGACCAGCAGGCTTCGAGGATCCTTGCGCAACTGTCTGGGTTTCCTGTGTCCTTGATTGGAATCATTGTCATCTGGGGTCATATACTTGGGTGGACCATTGTCGAGCATTTGGTCATAGCTGCTGGTGAGGAACTCAAGCTGGGAGAGACTTGAGTTATATTCGTGTTCACGTGTAGCACTGCTTGAGCTTTCGTCCATTCTTTCTGATGAACCACCATTGTGAAGTTGACCTAAACAACAACACGTAGAAGAAGGTGAACTAACCATTGGAAATAGCTTTAGCAGTAGTCACTCGGGCTTCAATGGTTACAGTCAACATTGCTACAGGAGGAAAGCCAAGTACACAGGCAAAACATGTGACAGTGGTAAACTGCCAGAGACATTCCTGACTACCTAACAATACCTTCACTGCCTCCAAAATGCATGCTGTCTCTGGGATACTCCATGATCTCCTCGAGCTCATCTGACTCGCAGTAATCGAAGAAAGGAAGCTCGCCAAAGTTCTCCCGCACCTCCTCCATCGACATGCTTTGAACGCTTTCTTGACAAGCTCGCTCGTTATTCGCTTCTTGATAGCGGAATGCGCGAGAGCGCAGGTTCACCGACACGCGAATGTCCTGCAATCATATTATTGATAACACCTTCAACAACAAGTGACTGCTTTGATTGTTAGTAGCTCAATGCATTGTTAGTAGTGAGAAGAGCAGAGAGGTCTATCGCCACTCTGACTCTACAAAACACTCCAGGTTTCCTTCACGTATTACAGATTCCTCCTGTAGTGATACTGGATCAATACGATATCACCCTAAGTGGATCTCTAAGAAGAACGCTTCAGAGCTATCCAGCATAAATATTTTCAAGACTTTTTTCAAACCTTCTTTTGAATATGCACAACAGGAAACAGCCCCGCAGAAACTGCATCTAAAACTTCAGCTAGTCTTTTTCCATTCCGAGTGAAGTAGACTCTTCCAGTTCCCTGACTCTCGGTCTCAGACTCCAGTCTTTCCCAGCCACATCCTATGACATCATGTTCGCGCATGCTCAGATTGAGCGAGACGGAACACCAGGAAAGAGGTCCCCCCGGTTTGTAATGTACAGCTCGACCAGTGCTGTGTATAAGACAGCTTCCATCAGGGGGGTTCCATGAACTTTCAGTTGGAGTGCAATTGGGCATGAAACCAAATGATAGGAATGGACCAGATTCGCAGCTATCATTCTCGCCAAGTGATACGATTTCAGCTTCCCAGTAATATGAAGTGATCTAGACAAATAAGAACACAATATTTTCTTCATCGGTCTGTTAATTTCTGCTTAAAACCCGAAGACATTATTCACACTTTAGGCAAGCACACTTTAAGTCACATTTCAATTCTATGCAGTATAATTCTCAACTTACTCGGTCAGGGATCGCTTTATCAGCATAGATCAAAGCACCCCGTGGATGCGTGCTTGACGAGTTGTCGCGCGGATCACACACGTAATGCGCGCACGTAAGCTCACGCGAGAACACGCAGCCGAACACGAGTGGAAACTCGCGCGTGATATCCAATTGACACGGCAAGTTGGATCGTTTGTTGTCCGGAGAGCACTCGTGATGTACCGGACGAACGTATTCCTTAAAGAGAGCGCGCAGTTCTTCGCAGTGGTGTTCCATCACAAGCTGACGCTCACCCGGGTCTACGCTTCGCGCCAATGTTAACAGTTTGGGAGGAAGCTCTGGCGAAATCTCGAGGAGTGTTCGCGCAGTATTTTCGTCAGTCACGTATACATCAAGTAGGGCGAAAATCCTAAACGATACATCAAATAATATAATTGTAAACAGAGGAACTGCAACGTAAGGTACGCTGATGGTTAACAAAGACACATATGTCACTACAGAGATCATTTTAATTCAATATCATTCAAAATACCAGTTGAATTTCAAACCTGACCTCGTCTTAACTTCAGCTAAAATCCTCAAAATTTCCAGATCAGAGTCTGCAAATAAAGTTCCCAGAGACTCGAGGGTTGTGTCGTCTTCCAACACCTTTTCAATTGCGGTGATCAACCTCTCATGAAGTGCCTTATCCGTGAAAGAAAGCACCTAGATAAAAGCAAGACAAACTTGAAATCGGAAACTAACTACACACGTATATACTGGTGGAAAGTTTTATCGGTTCTAGATTTTTCTTCCAAGATATCAAGGAAGCGTCGTCTCTTACTGATTCAGAGTTACCACAAGAGGAAACGCACAAATCTTATACAAACCTGATCACGTGGTATCCTTAGCGCATTTAGAGGAACTGTAAATGAATGTTTCGAAACATATATCCCATCGTCCAGGTTCTCGTCGTCTTCAATGACTATCTGTGCAGTATCTTGTTCGGTAGAGATCGCCAGGACACGACACTTGACGCGGCGAAGACCTTCACCACATACCTACACCGTTAAAAAAGCTAATAGAATCATCATATGGTATACACTTCTAAATTTCCCCACCTTTCACTACTACTATGCGCTATGCGAGGCAAAGTGAAACCCAACTATGGGTGGCAAAGAGTAGAACTTAGACTTCTGGGGCCGGTTGTTCAAAAGTGTGTTAGCAACTAACCCAGGTTTATATTTAACCCACCGTTTCTACTGCCCCATTTTGAAGCACGGTTTGTTTTGAAACTTTAGCCCCATTTACGCTACGAGAACTAACCCGAGTCGAACCCGGGTTAACTCAAATCCACATTAGTTTTTTGAAGTGTAAACACACCGAACTCAGGTTAGTTTGGGCTCTGCTTCGAAGGTGGATTCAAACTAACCTGGATTAAGTGTGTTTACACCGTTTACGCTTCAAAAATCTAACCTGGGTTTGAGTCAACCCGGGTTCCACCCGGGTTAGTTTGCGTAGTGTAAATGGGGCATTTGAGGCATTTATTTACTCACTAAGGGAAACATTTTGAGCAAAAATTTTATCAAAAATTTAACCTAAACGAGTTTGAAATCGAGGTTGAATTTGTTCATTAATCCAGAGTTATGCTAAACCACCTTTGAACAACCAGCCCCTGAGCTCTTTTTTTACCTCTGCAGTGCAACCAGATCTCACGGTTTCTTTGAAGCCACCCAACGTACACAGCGTGGCAAGAACTTGTTGTGCCATCATACACCAGTCGCTCTCGTCCGCTTCGTAAGTATCACTGAGCCTCTGAACGAGCAGAATGAGGCCATGCAGTCCTTGCACGAGAGCATTCCTCACGGCAGCTGCCCAGGCGGAGTTCATAAGCATTAGGTTTCGTAGCAGCGCCACGACCTCAGAGGCCATGTTGTGTGCAACGTTGCCACTGACGTAAGGTCGAGTGTTGCCAAATCTGGAAAAGAAATGCGGAGAATCTGTCAACTACTCTGCCAAAGTTGTAGGTTTTCTTCAGGCAATCTGGTTTCCTCCTACAAACGAAAGTTGACAGGGTCGGTTAGGATAAACAGATTACGAGAACGATGATTGGTTGCTGTAAAAATAAACAGTCTAGGGTAACATATATACTGTTTGCATTAGAAAAGCATTGCAAATACATGTAGTTATCTAATTCAGCTTTTACGGCCAAATAAGTGGATGTAAGCCATCTACCGTCCCAGAAAACATGACCACAGATTAGACACTAACAGATGTCCGACTTAGTCTTCAAGCCTATGATTTTGGCGTAAGTGGCCGCCATTAACCTA
>JAODVM010390618.1:0-10647 GCA_025400095.1 Phenganax marumi
TACTCCTTCACATCCTCCAAAAGGAGAAAATCGCACCTAAAATCGCAGCAAAAATCGCCCATGTAAACGGGCCTTTATGCAAAAATATACAATCTTTGCAAACTTCGCATGGTTGTATTTTCCTCATTTTACAACATTTCGCCAGCAAACTTTGCTATTTTACAAAATTTAAAATAATCTTTCCGAAAACACCCCTCTTTTTACGTGAATCAAAATTTATTGTATAATGCTATTTGTCTATTGCAAACCTGTTCAATGTGTTCACACAAATCGCCATGAATTCCTTAGTTTCAGACTCGGTTCCTATGAAAAAGCAGGAAAGTATTACGAATCAAAAATTGTGATATCAATGGACGATGTACATTATGGATTTTCTTTATTTCTTCGCTTCTACTACTTCTTGCTAACAAAGCCCCCATTTGATTGTCGAATCAAATAAACAAGACGCATCTCATTGGTTGGTCTTAATTAATGCTAGTCGTATTTGTAATGGAAGTCAAATCTGAGCCACTCGAATCACGAGTTTTGCCAAATAATTGTAATCATATACAAAGCGTAATGATACAAACCAGAGGTGAGTTCACCCAAAAGAGTCAAGAGAATTTCCTGACTGTGATCCACCAACTTCGTTCTTTGCACAACAAGCCTAAAACGAACACAATAGTGTTTTTTTAACAGAACTGACTACTACATAATCGAAGGTGAACTTGTGTACACACTAAAGTCGATTCGACCCCACCAAAAGAATCACATATACCTGCGCAGTGAAAGATAGCCATTTAGAACAGCACCAACAAGTTTTCCTTTGAATTCTTGCTTGATCTTCTTATCTTCGACAAACGATGCCATCAGTTCTACAAAGAACAGAAACAAGATTCAGCCATTTTATCTCAAAGCTTTATTATAGTACATGGAAGGAATTAATCCGAAGGACTGATCATAATCAATGGGAGAAGATCGTCGAAACGTTTGATCATAATCAATGGGATAAGATGGTCGGAAAGTTTGATGATAATCAATGGGATAAGATGGTCGGAAAGTTTGATCATAATCAATGGGAGAAGATGGTCGAAAAGTTTGATCATAATCAATGGGAGAAGATGGTCGAAAAGTTTGATCATAATCAATGGGAGAAGATGGTCGGAAAGTCTGATCATAGTCAGTGGAAGAAGATGGTCTGGAAGCTTGAATAACGTTTATCAATCCAAAACACAAGAGTTGGGCGCCAGTCTTTTACACCTTAAACAACACCTTCTATACGCCATATACTTGACAAAAGCTACTGCCAATCACCTGTGAGACGCTTTAGAGAGTAACCTTGGGACAAATCTGAACTTAATGTTGTCTCTTCCAAGACTGTCAGTTGTTCAATTTCCTACGAGAAAGGATATACTTCTTGTTATAATCTCACAACTTCACAAATTTGTAATCCATTTAATTAACACAGAATCCATGCCAAATGATCTGATGTTCTTGTTCCATCTACTCTGCCTATCGCTAGAAAATCTAACTCAACTTAGAAAAGCAGAGACATAGAGCAAAATTTCTCTGGTGTTAGACAGAGCAAACTAACAAAGTTAAGGACGCATTTGTCAATATACCTTTCTCACGCCATGCGACCAAGCCTTAACTCCGCCATTTCTGGGTGGCGAAATAATTTAATATAAGCATCAGTTTGAGGATACACCACGTATATTTATTGTTGCAAAGCTTTCGGTCCGTTAACCCGGACCTTCATCCGTGCAACTGATGCTTATATTGTTGTTTGCGCCATGCAAAATTATAAAAGTCAAAATAATTTAGTTAGACAAATTTTGTTTTATTAAAAAGAAAATTGAGCCAAGTTTCTCCTTAAAACTGAGACTGTTGCTAATTCTGCATGCGTGAAAAATTCCAACAAAGATTTTGAAATTTCACCGAAAAATGCGACGAAATAATGAACATTTTTAAGGCATATTTACCAAAAGAAATTTCAATATTCAATCCAAATTTTCAACAAATATTAAGGTGGCAAGTGTCAAACAATTTTTAACATGCATAAAATTCTACATCTTTTGTTTTGATAAAAAATTCGGTGGAAAACAATGATTTTGCCAATTGTCCTTCAAAATGCAAAAGGTGCTCTCTTCGCGAGAAAAATGTTTGGCGTTGAACAAAACAAAAGAACAAGGTGTACCAAAACACACAGAGTCAAAGAATTTCAAAACCATTCAGACGCAAAGGATCTCCTGCACACGAGGAAAATCGTCTGGTGGTAGACATTTTAGCAGTACTTTTTAGACTGTGCACTTGCTATGTGTTTTCAGTATTTTTGCCGATTGGGAAAAAACTGAAAGCAAAAAAATTCGAAATTTCAAGCCAGTCACATTGAACTTTGAGTGCGTGTTACGCGACATTGAATTAACTCTCTTTTAAACCACCTACGCTAAGAGGAGAAAATCCCCGCAATAATCGCCAATGTTAGCGGGTCTTTAGACAACAGCATTCTTTGAGACGAATTCTACTGATAATTCTACTGTACCTCAGTAATGAGATCTCTGATCTTAAGCAAAGCTCCACTGGACGCAAGATCGCTCTTCCAAGATGACTGCTTCATCAATTCAAAATACAAGTTGAAAAACTCCGTTGCATTCTCCCCAGCATCTCCGACGAATTCCAGATAGCTGAAACAGAGCAGGTGGTACGTTACGTCTTCTTGAAAGGAACAACATGGAAGTTTTTGCATCAGAAAATACATTACAATTCTTCAAGTTTGAGTGATTGTTGTAAAAATAGACAGTCTAAGGTAACATACACTCATACACATAATTAGGAAAGCATTGTAAATAGTTACATAATTCAGCTTATGCTGCAAAGTAACTATATGTAAACCATCTATCTATCTGATTCTATATTGCAAATTCGAAAAATCGTGACGTTGATATGAACGTTTTTGATCAATAAAAGTGAAGTTTGCACAAAATATATATTGCAACTTTAAATACTAAAAATTATGCAAACCCCTTGACCTTATATATATAGACTATTACAAAAAGAAGTTATTTTTTCTTGAGTCAATTCGTTGAAACTGACCTGGTTAACAAATCCATAATCTTGCGTTTTCTTCCAGGAATCTGTAACAGGCAAGTCAATAACGTTTCAATTTTCCTCGAATTCTCCGTTCTATAATTTTGTTCATGTTAATGCAAACTTGGGCGCCGTGAAGACATAGTCATAGAAGATATGGTTTGGATACTCGACCAAAGTCTTCTTTGTATCAATTTATTTAGGTTTATGCAAACTTGTAAAAAGACAAGACGTTAATATAACATCTCAGCACATTATACGTGGTTTAGACCACTTTTCAAATCATGTTCATATAATAAAGACACAACTCTCACCTGACACACTGTTTCAACAATACTACACGAAACTTGTCTCAAAGCGCCACACGATGGTGAGAACATGACGTTCTTCAGCCATTCCTCATTCAGTTCATCCGCTGCTCCAACATCCGTAGACTCATCTTTCGTTTCTCGAGGACCTTGCTCACTCACCCCAGACTGCATGGCAGCGCGACGTTCCCATTCCTCATAGCTCGCTTCCGGTTGAGACTCGATCCAGTCCTTCATGTTGGTTATAGGCGCGGGTCTAGCTTTCACCGATGCAATTTCGTTCACATTCTTGCTCTAAAGAGAAAAAACCCCAGACAAGAAGATCTCGTTATTAAATGTTTTTGGATCATTGCGAGGCGCAAAGATGCGCGCGACCTGCCCAAAACATTTTGCTAAACCAGATGCAACCAAACAAAAATATTGAAACTACTTGCAATAATTAGGTTTCCTAAATTTCGAAGTCTGAAGTAGCTGTATACTCACAGCATTAATTTTACTTGTAGCAGGTTTTGGTTTGATGAACTGAGACAATATCTTGAGACAAGGCAAAGTGATGGCTTGTACGACAATAGGACTCACATGTCGTACAGAAAGCAAGAATATCTGAGTTACTGAAAAGAAAGAAATATATGGTTTAGTAAGGTTAATAATCTTTTTCCCTTTAATATCGATAGTGTTACCAGTTGCTACACACATGCGAAGTCATTTGTCTTGCTTAAGCCTGGTTTCCATATAGTCGTAACTGTCGTAAAGACAGAGTCACAATCTTTCTTATCAGCCGAAATAGAACAGTTTCAAACGAGTTATTAGCAAAGCAAGTGTTAGTAAACTTTGTATAAGATTTACTGCTTAGAAGATAGAATATTTTGGCTGTTTGGAGATATCGTGACTCTTCGTTTACGACACTTACGACCATATGGAAATCAGGCTTTAAAGAGACTTCAAGAATCATCCCCAGCACGTCTCACAACAACGTGACATTACATTACTACTTTGCTTGTCATGGTACGACTATAACTCGGAGAAACTTACAAAACATTCATTTACCCAAGAACGTCTCCCACAAACATGACGTTATAATTATTGTTAAATATCTATTGATGAAATTTAGCAGTGGCGGACACTTGGGGAGGGGCGGGGGGGGGGACTAGAGCCCCATGAGAGAATGTAATGAGAGAATGTAATTCTGTTATTATATTTACATTCAGATAGCAAAGTACACATATACGTTAGCAAAAACAAATTTTGCCACAGGTTTCCGTTAGCATTTTGACAGTATATGTTTAAAATTTGGCCTCGCACCCCCCCCCCCCAATATTTCCTGAAGTGTCCACCACTGAAATTTAGCAGCAACAAAAAAAACAATGACAGTTTTTTTACCACAACGCAATCTTTGTTCCCAGCAAGAATCTTCAAGCTCCACAGTTCTCGTTAACAACTGCATGTCACGGCTTATGGATGACGACTAGCAAAAGGCAAATGACGTGAGTTTTGAATGCCGTTGATATCTTAAATCTATCAAAACGAGGCAATTTAGCCACTATTGTTATAGCATGATAAATCTATCAATACGAAAGAGCCCACAGGCAACTTTCAAATTTCCCGCGATGAAAACACTAGACTGGAACGTTGAAACGTTGGGTTATGAATTATAACTTCTTGCTAAGTTATGTATGTATGTATGTATGTATGTATGTATGTAAGGTCTTTATTATCTGTAGGTACAACAGACGTGTAACTTTACAAGAGATATTAAATTATACTTATTTACAGATATACCTAAAAATATTACTACTATCTATTGCTTACACATAATAAAGTTGAAAATATTACGAACATATCTAGTTGAATAGTTCAGTATAAAGTTAAACGTTGTATAAAGTTAAAGTTAAAAGTATAAAGTTAAAGTTAAAAGTTAAAGTTGCTGACTTTACTGGTTAAAATAGTCAAAAAGATATCTATTTAAGAACGATCGTTTAAATCTTTCCGTTCATATTTTTGGTAATATAAATTCATGTTTCCGTTGTCGTAATGGTCGCTGGCTTTTACCTGGAAGTAACTTATACAAAATTTGAGTTACTATTACATTCATTTTACTATATAGACTGGAGCGCTGAAATATTGGGTTGTGAATCATAACTTCTTGTTAAGTTACATTCATTTTACTAAACCAGAGTAGCGATAAGATGTGTGATGAAGACACTAGACTGGAGTGTGGAGACGTTGGGTTGTGAATTATAACTTCTTGCTTAGTTACATTTATTTTACTAAACCAGAGTAGTGATAAGATGTGTGATGAAGACACGAGACTGTAGTGTTGAAACGTTGGCTTGCGAAGTATAACTTGTTGCTAAGTTACATTCATTTTACCAGAAAAGAGCAGAGGTAAGAGGTGAGACAACATAAGTAGTTGCACTTCATTTCAGCCGCTATATATGACTGCGCAGGCGGATCGTGCACAATTTCAAACGTGGGCCGTAGCTGTGAATCCGGTACAATGCAACAGTGCACGTTTGCGCTCTACGTATACGCCCGCGTGGGCAAAGCGCTTACAAGCTATAAAGTATCCTTTAGTCGCATTTAACGTAAAGCAGTTCGCAAGAACAAACGCTAGCATCGAATATTGCAAGTTTGATTTCATTGAACGGCAGGAGAAAATTTTTTGAAAATCACAAAACCAAGAATTTCAAAATCAACTGAACAGTTTCGTTGAGAAACACATCAAAAATTAAGCTAGCTGTCATCCGGTACAATCCGTGTTTAAAAACACACACCTCGCCCACACGGGCAAAGCTATTCCTCTGAAAAAGAGCCTTTGTATCAACCTGTCTAGATATGTTTCAACCTTGCTGTACTAATCAAGAACCTACTTAACGACATTAGAAGTTGCAATTGAATTGTTCAACAGTGACCATGTCTTCTGTGATAGCATTGGCGCTGGAAACAGCGTTCGGCTTAGCTTTAGATAAAGCTCGTAGCTCTTTGGTTAAACGTTTGAGAAATGGTGATTTAAATGCCCAAATGATTCGAGAAATGATTGTGGCGCAATTGAATGAGATGGAAACAAAATTGGAAGGTTTTGCTCGACGTGATCTCTTGAGCAGTCTCAGCTTTGTTCAGGAAGGCCTCGCTACGCTTGGCCGTTTGTTCGACGAGCAAGGCGCATTGCTGCTCCCAAACAGCAACAAAACAAACGAAAGTAAACCTTCTATGCTGAAGAAACCAGGAACGCCTGAAGAAGAACCCAGTGTTTCTTTAGGAAGTCAGCACGAGTCGGTCCTGAACTATGACAGTTTGCAAAAACTGTCTGAAACAGTGGCGGAGTTGAAAGTGACCTCAAGCGATCATTTCACAGAAGCTATGAAATCGTTTGAAAACGCATTAACTAGAGCAACAGATGCCTTTCATGACGAAGGGTTGAGTATTAAAGATCGAATACGTGCTGCGGAAGTTCGAGTGCAAAGTAGATTACTGATGAGCCTCGAGAACCCCGCTCTCGCAATTGCTCCGTGTAAATTATATTTAAAAGAGCTGCATAATCTTCCAACTGTTGTTGAATTGTTTCGCAACGCGGTCGAAGGAGGAGTTTTAGCGTTTTTGAACAAGGCTGTTCGATTAGAACTTGTCAAATCCGTGTCAATAATCAACTTCACCGTATTGCAATTTTTGAAAACATTCACTAAAGAACCAGTTGCTGTTTACGACTGGCCAATGATCAAAAGCGATGACTTTGTGTACAATGCGTTGATCCCCGACGATATGATTTTAAACGAATTGGAAAAGGAACACAGACTTCCAAACTTAATACTACAAGAATCCATCAGGAGTCCTCAATGGGTAGCTATTGATAGCAAGGGAGATTTGATAGTATATTCCTACAAGCTGGGCAAAGTCAAGAACACTAGCGTATTGCTTAAAGTAACCAACTTTGCTGAACCGAAGGTGTTGTATACTTTTCCGAAGTTTACTGGCAGCAGACGCGTCGAAAACATCGCGATCGACAGTGCTGATAATACAATCATATCCATTGCCCACCACGGAAGTGCAAGCTTTCTGGGTATCAATTATAAGGTTCTCATTCTCGACCGACAGGGGGATACGAAATGGACGACAGACGAACTAGAACTGCCGCAGTACTCCGTGATGATGTCTCCCACACTGGAAGGATGCGCTCCAACGATATGTTCCACCTTTCGTACAAAACATTTTACCATGTACCGTCCCCATCGGAGCAACTCCGAGAATATCTGCATCGTGCACTTAAACCACGGATGGTTTCAAGCTTATGCTACCATCACGGACATGCAAGAGGTTGCACTCGCACAACCATTTGGCCATCAAGTTCGTGTCTTTGATAAGGATGGAGAATTGTCGCGCGAATTTGAGTTACACGAAGGAGAAAACGAAAGATGCGCGGCGCTTACTTTTAATGTTCTCACGAAACAACTAGTTGTTGTCTCAGAAATTAGGAGTTGCTTTTACTTGTCGACGTATTGTCCTCAAACTGGCGAACGTTGTCATCATGTAAAATTACCCTACGTTCGTGAATACGGGAGCATCCATCTCACATCACATTCAAGTGGTTCAATAGCGTTGATCACTGGCAACCGCGTGCTATTTATTCAATAGAACGATCTTAAAGTGGACCAAGTCTAAATACTGCAGTTACTTTTTGCATTATTTAGCGCATACTACTTTAATGAG
This sequence comes from Phenganax marumi, assembly GCA_025400095.1. Lineage (NCBI taxonomy): Eukaryota > Metazoa > Cnidaria > Anthozoa > Malacalcyonacea > Clavulariidae > Phenganax > Phenganax marumi. The sequence goes on from JAODVM010390618.1 coordinate 8,079, forward strand.
CAGCATTTTAGCTCAAAGCAACATAATTTTTATGAGAAATATTATTTTAGAGAGTAAAAGATGTATAATAAAAGCGAAAAATTAAAGTGCGTTTTATAAGCAGGATGAGTTAGATAGAAAAATGTTTCACTTTAACTACAAGTCCGGAAATTTTAATGCAGTAAAGTTAGTGGGAACTTTGTGTCATAGATTCGCGGGCAAACGCTTCTTTCAATGAACCACAATATCGCAGTGCCTGTATCACATATCTTATCACTACTCTGGTTTAGTAAAATGAATGTAACTTAACAAGAAGTTATCATTCACAACCCAACGTTTCAACACTCCAGTCTAGTGTCTTCATCAAATTTTCTGGGCAAATTTTCTGGAGATCTTTGCAACATTCTACACTCAGTTAATTCTCGGCAGTTGAGTATTGCTTGAGTTCATGTCTGTAGCAAATTTATTCGCCACTCAACCACACACTACACATCCAACCACGCCGCACACTCTACTACACCGTGTACATTGCTCCACGTTCTATTAGATTGCGATGGCGTCTCGGCTATCGACATGTCGTCAACGTACGTCAGTAGATTAACGACGATTAACGACCTTAACACAGCTGGAAGCCTGCGACAAACATTTGGAAATATGACGACGATAGCCGAGATAGTACCTAAAGAAACAAGAAGTGATATCCAAGTCGGAGTGGCTGATATCTGTAAATAGTGAAATGCTTTAAAGTTCACTCTTAACGAAGATAATGTAAAGATATGAGAATACGGTTCTCCAAATCAGACTCGTACCAGCCCAAGCCGATAACAATCAACGATAACGTACTGGATGCGATCTTAGAGACAAAGATCTTGGGATTAACATTGAGAAGTGTACTCATGGAGTTTTTTAACATTTTAACACAACTATGCAGAGGAAATACCTGCATACACCTCCCAAAACGTTTACACAATGATTGCATGACTGTCAATGTAAATTTTCGCCACTCGTCACAATACTGCAAAGTTTCGACGAAACTGTGCACTATTGTTTCAGTAAGTTTATATATGCAAGCAATCAAGCGCACCTTCAACTGCAGTCATTGACACTGTACAGTGCAACAGTAGCCATGTCTTCCGTGATAGCTTTTGCGCTCGATACAGCTTTCGGTTTAGCTATCGACAAAGCTCGTAGCTCATTATGCGAACGTTTGAGAAATGGTGAATTAAATGCCCAAATGATTCGAGGAATTATTGTGACGAAATTGAACGAGCTGGAGAATAAACTGGAAGGTTTGGCTCGACGTGATCTCTTGAGCAGCGTCAGCTTCGTTAAGGCAGGTCTCGTTACGCTACTGCCTCCAGAAGAAGCCAGTGTTTCTTCGGAGAGTCGACACGATTTGCTCCTGAACTATGACAGTATGCAACAGCTCTCTGAAGCAGTCGCGGAGTTGAAAGTGACCTCAAGCGGTCAATTCAAAGAAGCTATGAAATCGTTTGATAAAGCGTTCACAGCAGCAACGTATGCTTTTAATAATGAAGGGTTGAGTATTGAAGATCGAATACGTGCTGCGGAAGTTCGAGTTCAAAGTAGATTATTGATGAGTCTCGAGAATCCCGTTCTTGCGATCGCTCCGTGTAAATTGTATCTGCAAGAGTTGCATAGTCTGCCTAATGTTGTTGAATTGTTTCGCAACGCGGTGGGAAGAGGAGTTTCAAAGATTTTGAACAGGGCTGATCGACTAGAACTTGTCAAATCCGTGTCCATGATCAACTTCACCGTGTTGCAATTTTTGAAAACCTTCACCAAAGAACCAGTTGCTGTTTACGACTGGCCAGTGATCAAAAGCAGTGACTTTATCTACAATGCGTTGATACCCAACGATACGATTTTGAAAGAATTGGAAAAGAAACACAGACTTCCACACTTAATGCTGCACGAATCCATCAAGAGCCCTAAATTGGTAGCTGTTGATAGCAATGGAGATCTGATAGTATATTCCCTGGAAAAGGGCAAAGCGAATAACACCAGCGCATTGCTTAAAGTTACCAACGTTGCTGAGCCGAAGGTCTTGTATACTTTTCGGGAGCTTACTGGCAGCAAATGTGTTGAAAAAATCGCGATCAATAGCGCTGACAACATAGTCATATTCATCGCCTCCCACGAAAGCAGTACTTTCAACAACATCGAATATCAAGTTCTAGTAATAGATCAACAGGGGAAAGTGAAGACCACAGAGCGAATGGAATTACCAAGCTTCTCCGTGGCCATGTCACCCACACTTAAAGGATGCGTTCCAACGATTTGTGCCACCTCTTCCATAACCTCCTCCAACAATGACCTTTTTCGGAGAAACCAGCCTGAGGGTATATGTATTGTGCACGTAAACCATGGATGGTTCCAGCCTTATGCGACCATCACTGACAGGCAAGAGGTTGCAGTAGTAGAATCATCTGGTCATCAAGTTCGTGTTTTTGATAAGGATGGAAAATTGTTACGTGAATTTGAGTTACAAGAAGGAAAAAAGGAGAGCTGCCTAGCGCTCACTTTCAATATTCTTACGAAACAACTTGTCGTTGTTTCAAAAATCAGG
>JAODVM010390729.1:0-10647 GCA_025400095.1 Phenganax marumi
GCTCGGTGGGGAGCGGCCGCGGGCGATTGGTCTCAATTTGGAACGCGGGCCTTTCCTGCGGTGGGGCTGATGGTTTCTCTCTGGTGTGTTTTTCTTTTGCTGTTTTTTTTCTTCCAGTTTTTCTTTCCTTGCGTGTTTTTATCGGTGTTGTGGAGCATGGAACAACGGCCATATGTGATTTGTCAGACGAAGTGGAATCACAACTGCACAGGCTATCTTGGTATGTTGTGCTTGCCTTTCAGCCTGTAGGTAGATCGAGTCATGTTGTAGTGTGGAGCACGCGCTTGAACCAGTCAGCCACTTTCCCACTCAGTCAGCCACGTTCGGTGCCGCTTGCAACGCCGCCTTCGGTGCCATGTGACCTGCCATGGCAGCCACACTACGTGCGGTCTCCAGGGGGTACGGGATTCGGTGTGTCGGTGTGTGTTGAGGCAAAGGTATTTCGTTTTTGATCGGTATTCGATGTGGCATGAAGCCGCTGACTGGATCCCTTCTCAAAGCCACCAAAAGAGAAATTCTACAACCGTTCCTTCTCCAAGAGGATCTCCCCGGTTGGTCGGAAGATCTCCGTCCCTCCGTCAGGTTTGGAAGAGCCGCTGGAAAGGCAGACTGGAGAGCCGACGGGAAGGTTGGACACCATGACAATGACCCACAAATCTCTACCAACTTAGATGGAGTGCTGGGAACATGTATTGATCTGTAGAATTCTGTAGATAACTGATAACTTTTTGTGATTCGACAACCATCTATGGACATGTAGTTCGTAATAGGAGCTTCGAGCTTTGCTGATATAGAAATGGGTGGTGCTTGAACTGGCGGTAAGCCTGCCAAGAAGCGATGTGCGATATTTGTCAAACACCCTACACACAACCCTGGGATGTCCACCCCAGTTCACAAGTGGATGGCATACCTTTATTGTAACATATTGTAACATTTTGTGGCTGGAAGTGGCTGACAAACCTCAAACAGGCCACTGACCGATGCCCACATTTTCCATCCGCACAGGCTACCGAACGTGCACCCCAGCACTCGCCCCAGCACTCGGGAGCGCGGCTCGGCGCGGCCGTTGACGGCGCAGAGCCGGGCACAGAGCCGAGGGCAGAGCCGTGGCGCGTCGTGCCGGCATGGGTTGGGAGTCAGGTCGCCCAGAGGAGAGTTGGGTTTGGAGTAGGGATTGGTTTACGCTGAACCCTCCACCGCTCGGCCAGGGGAACGGCCAAAGCCAAGACGCCGTGGGGGCACTCGGTGGCGGTGGATGGGTCCAGAGAACCACTGAGTGGGTCCGAAAAGCCATCGACACCGTGGTCATTTTCTTTTGAACAGGATTGAATAGGAAAGGGAAGCTGGCAGGTTTTCATGGTCTTTGTAGATCTTTGTGGACATTGACAGATCTGTTTTAGAAGCAGAACAACACTCGGTTGCTTGCTTTATTCTGGTGTTTATGCGAAGGTAGACGAGGTGCTAGGTGGGTTTGGTAATTGGTCCAAATTGCCTTCCCAGCAAGAACCATGCGGGGCGGACCAAAAGCATCCAAAAGCCAACACCGCACCCTTAAGATTTCACAGTAAGGAATCCTTTTCAGCACTTCGACCATTCTGCTCATGCAGAACTTCCGAGTGTTAGGGCGATCCTATTGGCCACTACCAATTGAGATTTGGGTTCCTGAACAAGCCGCTTGGACTCTGACGGACCTGGACAAAAAAACCTCTCATGAGTTCGGTTTGTGTTGGTTGGTTGAACTACTTGGTTGAACTGGGGGGTTGTGAGCGTGGCGTGTCAGCCCGAGGCACTCCATCCCTGGCAACGTGGGCTACTATCAGCGCCGCCTGGTCAGCATGAGAGGGGCAAAACGCCATAAAGTGGAAGTGAACTTGACACCAGTGGAATCACCATTGACTTTGGTTGAAGAATTTCATCAAGGACCAACCCAATCCACCTTCCAAATTTCTTCAGGGAGGGCATACTACAAGGAGGCTTTGAGAAAGGAGGTCATCCATCCGTCGGAATCCTGGCAGCTTTGTACCTTTCGAGGCCCACGAGGCTCCCTTGTCCATCTTTTCAATTGGGCACGAGTTCGGACCAGTCGCCCTTTGGAGCACCGGTCGACAGCGGAGTGCGCTTTCTTCAGCTCTTTCACTGAGGCGCAGAGGTGAAGGGCCGAGTGAGGCAGCCCAAGTTGGACACCGACATGGCCAAGCTCAAGGAGCGCGCAGCGCGAGGACGCGCAGCGTGAGGAAGCGGGCGGAGGGCTGCGAGGACGTGCGGCACGAAGCGACGCGGAGCGAGGACTCAGATCCGCTCTGGGCCGGTGACTGGAAGGGGTGGCTGGCAGTGTTTTGCATTGTGGGTTTGGCACTGCGCCTCCAACGTCGGATGGACAAAAAGAGCCCACCAATCACAATATCCTGCCACCCTGCGCCAACTCGAGACACTTTCGTCGGCCCACTGATGCTGTTTGCTCTCTATTTGTGAAGGAGCTTTTTGCCTACTGTGAGGCCAGCAACTATCGAGGGGTGCCTCCTGACTGAGCGGACAGAGCGGTAGAGACGCTAGGACAGCATGTGAATTAATGAGGTGTTTGAGACCACCATAAAGTTGCTGGGGCAGTTAGGGCGAATGACACATTTAGTTGTTGGGGAGTGATTTGCATGGTTGGGTGTAAGACGCATCGCACAGTGCTTGTTCACACAGGGGGATAGTACTACCACGCCTCCCAGCCAATCAGCTGCGCAACTCATTTTCTACGCCCTTTTTTCGCCAGCGTTGCAAACCTTTGCAGTGGTTTGGGACATTGAGATCTGTACTCCCACAGTTCCTTCGCCACGAGGTACATGCCATGGTCTCTCACTATCCCTACCTTTTGGGCTTGACGGACGCTCACGGCTTGTCGGTGGGGACACCGAGCGGCGACCGCGGCGACCGCAGCGACGGTGCGGACGACGGTGCGAACGCGGACGACCGAGCGATGCTCGACGAGCAGAATCGAGCTTGGTGTGAACTGGGCCGATGCGGGCCTAGGGGATGTGTGTCTGGGGGCAAACCAGAGTGACAACACTACCTCTACATTGGACCCGTAGTCTAGGGTTGTCATATTAAAAGGCTAAATCATCCTACTGTAAGATGTCCACTGAGATTGTGACAGGATGACCCACAGAAGAACGAACCCTTGAATACCCTTGAGTTGTGAACGACAAGCCTATTTTCACTCCATATTTTTCGTGTCATTGTGCTTTGTTCCATTCCTTTGAGACCAAGGGTCTTCACCAAACGAATCACCGACGCCAGGAACGGTCTCCGTCTCGGGGCCGGTCGGATCTGCCGTCGAGTGCCATGGGGGGAGGCGCTACACCATGCAGTGATGTCTGGAGAGCCTGCCTTCGTCTCGAAGGCGCGGCGCGGCTTGATCCCTCCCTTTACCGTCTGGGGGGGTTACAGGGTTTTGAGAGGCTCCCCACAGTTTGAGATAGATGATTGTTACTCTGTGGATCATTTGTCAGTTCTGGCAATCTTTCTTGGTTCAACTGATTCAACCAAGCCTCAGCGTAGCCTCATTCTGTTTGCTTATGGCAACTTATGCTCGGTCGTGGATGTAGGAGCAGATCACTTGTCCATGGATTGGATCACTCTTTGTTCCTCTTTGTGGAACAAACATGACGGCCTCCTGTCACCTCTTTCGTTTCTTTTGCTGCGTCGGAGTTGGCGGGGCGACCCGTGGCCAAACACTCACGAGTTGGAGTGTTCCTGTGGGCTCCTTTGTTAGAGAGAGAGGGAGGATGCCTTGTGAAGCATATTTGCATATTAATATCGATACAATGACTCATCCATGACATGATGCATCCCCAACAGGATTACCCTGAGGTTGACTGGGATGCCACCCATTGAGGAATCGGTACACTGAGCTTTGCGAGCTCTGCAAGTGGCCAGGTCTTGCAACTCTACAGAGATCCCAAGACCTTCTCCTTGAAGACCCTGATTTACAGCACCGAGGAGGACGGTGTTTTTAGCTGGGTGAAGCTGTCTTGACCAAGCAGGAGCGAAAACTTGAGTGTCCTGGTACTGCCAGACATGCCAAGTCTTCTTTGAACTGACTTTGCAGTGTATGGACGTGAGCTTGCCATTGTTTCCTTGCATTCTGACACATTTCGGGCAAAAGTCTTTGGCAAGGCACTCTCAGGTTGAGCAACGCCTTTTAGGGTATCATTGTAGACAGCAGATGGCAGTACAGCTTGTGCCAAGACAGTGGTGCTCCTGGCCAGTAGTGCGAGCCGGTCCCAGTGGCCAGTGTTCAGAGTGTCTTGACCTGTCTTGAAGTCTGAACAATGAACAATGGCTAAGAAGCTAAGTCTAACATAGTCTCACCACCCAGAAACAGATTCGTGACTGGACGCACCATCTTTGGGGCAGGAGCTCTTGAAGGATATGGAGCTTGGGGTGCAGGCGCTTGGGGAGGCTCTTCACGATGGAACCCTTGTTGGACCTCCAGCTGTCCCAGAATCCTTGAGACCAGTTCTCTTTCACGTTGTGGAGGAGATTGAGGGCTCCCCTCAACGCCAATCACTTGTTCTCCCCCGTGCGCCCACCTGAAAAAATGAGGGATTTCATGGGATTTCTATGGACTTCTATGGATTTCTCCGATTTCAGAAGACTTGATAATGGTCTTTGTTGCGGTTGAAAGATGATGATTTCGATGCCCATTGGCGGGTCTTCATCAATTCGAAAAGCGAGCCACTCAGGTGGCAGGTGGCAAGTCGACGGAGGATAACGAGGCCCGGCTCCTGCAGTTGTTCGCTTGTTCGGAAACACACTCCCACAAAGGATGTTTCTTCTTTGTTCATTAGTATAGTTGCTTTCTCAAACTAAAGGACACACATAATATGTAGAAGTAGAAGTTATATACCGCCCCTTGCTGAACACACTGGTATAACTTGTGGATGACTTGGCGTGACATGTTCATCTCGCTTATTGGAGCTACTCTTCGGGTTCCTCGGTCGTGGGATTTGGAATGGGCACCTGCAAAACTCACATGGGTCCTGGGTCCCCCCCAACCATGCCCGCATGGGTCCCCTAAACTCGGCACTAGAGAATGCTCGGAATCTTGATGAGCACCCTTTCCTAACAGGCCAGCAGAGTAGATTGAGAGAACATCTTCCTTTACAATGGCATGTTCTTTCAAAAGCAGGCGGTCGGTGTGGTCCGTGGTGCGATCGACGCCCGCCTATCTTCACGGTGGAGGCCACGGTGAAGGCTGTGGCCTCTGGGAGCAAGGCGGAAAGCGCTGGGCTGATGCCCGGCGATCGCCTTGAGGCTGGGATCGCTGCGTGGTGCGGGATGCAGCGCCTGGCGTGCGGGACGGGAGGTTTTGATTGGGGGGCCCATGACATCAGTCGTCACTTTGCCAGGTGGGTGTTGGAGCTTTTCTGGGTTCTGGTGGGCCTGACACCTCCATCCAGCTCCTCTCACCTCCATCCTTCTGGGAATTGCTCGGGATGGCGAGGCGGAAGGCTGCGCCTGGCTGCGCCAGATAGAGATGGATCGAGTCATATGGAGTCGCAAAGGCACCTGGACCAAACTGGCACAAACCATGGGGTGCCTCTCGTAACCCCCGAAGCCATCGCCATCCTGCCATAATTCACCCCGCCAAAGGCTCCAAAGCCCATACGAAGAAAACACAACGCCCGTGTGTCTTCTCCACCCTCTGGGACCGGGTCCTGTAGCGGAGGCCTGTAGCGGTGCCGGCTTCCTGAGCTATCGACAACCGCCGCCCTTGCACAAGAACATCCTCGAATCCTTGAGGTGCGTGAAGTCAGAAGAAACAGGGTTTTGGTGTTCGAAAATGATCAAAATTGAATAAAATTGGGTGATCCAGTTCATCTTCATGACTTTAGTGCAGATTCTTCTTCAGAATGAACAATGCTTCACACATCCAACGCGACTCTTACGTACTTGCTCGCACCACCCGCGGAGGAGCAAGTACGTCTCCTCGTCCTTCGGCTTCCCAGTGACCTTAGAATTCCGCGGGCCTGGTGCCCGGGGCTATTGGGCAGACGAGGGGCTGTTGGGAGCTGATTGGTGCACGACCCGGTGGAACGGTTGGAACCAACGCCGGTGGGACTGGGATGAGCAAATCAGCTGTATACAGGTAGCCTATGTGCCTGAACCAGTGTATCACATTGGTCAGGAATCTATCCTGAGGCCCTGCTCGATACTCGTACCAGTCCTTTTCATGCATATTCTCCAGAAGGAGCCAATGAAAGGGCCCCATGGCTTTCCTGGACAGATCCTTTCGCCAAAAGGTCCAAAGTGAGCTTCTCTCTTTAGGAGACACACTCATGCGGGCATCGATGAACACATTGACCATTGGGGATGATTCCCTGATTTGCTGATTCCATGACTATAGATTCCCAAAGCCCACAGCGGCGATGATTTCCATCAACCTTCCTCCCATGCGGCGGAGAACCATGCATGCTGCCTGCAGGAACGCGGCGGTGGAGATCTTAGCCAAAGATGGCTGGACCCCGACACACAGCGCAGCAGGCAGAGTTGTGGACATGCGGAGTGGAGGGAGCGGTACAGGTTGGAGTTGGAGGGATACAGTTGTCTGTTTGAGCCGCCGAAGAGCAACAAGTGTGAAGGATTGCAAGTTGGAGTAGAGTCCCACACTTGGGATGGTTGGTGGATGTTGGGTGGAGACCAGCAAAGTTGTTCAAGAACAAGAAAGCTGACGAGGACGTTAAAGATCATCTTTGTGACGGTTGCACATGTGAATTTGTGTGGCTTCCGGATAATCGATGTGGTTGATGTGTGGCAAGTTTACCGACGGCACAACTATCGCGGCCATGTCACCCCCAAAAAATTCACCTAGAGCCTAGATCCTGAAGAAGAGCCTTCCCCACAACTGGAAATTTCTTCACTGGTGTCATGTGGTCCAAAGCCATTCCTTTAGCAACCAATGCTACCAGTAACAACGGCATTACGGCACTACTACTAGTAGCTAGAAGCTACTAGTAGCTCCTGGCATTGCTACTAGGAACAAGAAGCTACTAGCAACAAGGGCATCGCTACTAGCAACAAGGGCATGCGGCAATCCTTTCTCATTTTCAGAGAGCGCCCCGCCCTGCCAAGAATCCGACCCCACTGGCGTCTGGTCCCTGGAACCCCTCCCGCTCAGGACGCGGTGCTCACGGGGACAAACATATCATATGGCTGCTGCTGAACGAGGAGGATCCATCTCTGAGATCGGGGAGTGGGATCATTGGGGCGGCAAAAACGCACGGGTCCAGCGAAGATCCGACGGCTTAGGTCCTGATCCACTCCTCTCCATGATGGGTCGACGGGTAGCTAAAGTGAGAGGAGGGTGTATTCTATCTTATTTCATTTTTTAAATAAGATGTTTAGGAACTTGTCTAAATCTTTGAAGAGTTTTAACCTCTGGAGACCCAAAATTCTTCGTATCACGTTCCCCTGCCAATGCATCTTAACACGCCGTGGGATGTCTGGGACCCAAAGAGTGAAGACTCTTGGCGGTCGCCCAAGCTCATCAACTAAAAAACTGGAGCTAGAAGTAGCCTGATGGGTGTATAGCCAACCGACATAGTGTAAATTCCGTGTCCCCTGATCCATGGCCAAGCCAGACTCCACCTGTTGGTTTCCAAAGGACAACGTAGATCGTGTTGGAGAGTACAATCAGTGCCAGTTTTGAAATCAACTTGCTTTGCGTCAGCTATGAGTGTGAAACATGTCATGAGGTCATGAGCGCCAAGACCTGTCAGCAACATTCAAACCGCCGGGAGTAGGATGGCCTGTGATGAACGCAGAACTGCAAATCAAGTCACCAGCAAGACAGGCAACCCGAAAGAAAAAACTCCCTATATTGCTCATGAATGACAGACGGTCTGCAACTTCAACTGCGTAGTGTCAGCTGCGTTTGCAAGCATCTCTGCACAACCCACCCGTGCCCTGCGTTTGCAACTTGCCCGGAGGAAATATCAAAAGTGCTGCAAATACCGCAAAAAATTGTGTCGGTTTGTAAGCCCATCCACAATTGCCAGAGAGGGACGGAAAATGACGGAAAGATGTGTGGCGCGGCGCACCCCCCACAAAACAAGTCGTACATCATCTCTCTCTCAGACCGTTTCTTGTATCTGCCAAAAACACGCCGTCCCCGTTCCACTCACTCACGTTCATCATTCTAGACGGACTGTTCCCCACAAACAGTTTCCACAATCGGTCGTGAACAATGGATGTCACTGGATGTCCGATTGCTTGGCCCGTGTCCCGCCATCGACCAGGAAAAGGCCCGGATGTCCAAAGACATCGCAGGATGCACACCTCAACACTGGTCCGGACACTCAGACAAACCCTCGACTCCGCGCAGGACCCCCTAGCCCGTCCGAGTCCGCGACGGAGTGCACCTTCGTTATCGGGAAACATTTCGCCGCGACCAAGTCTGATCGCGTCTCCACCGTTCGGGTAGAGAGGATGTCCCATGGTTTACACATGTTTACACCGACAAACGTTTGTTTGTTTGTTCGTTCGTTCGTTCGTCCGTCCGTCCGTCGTTCGTTCGTTCGTTCGTCCGTTCGTATTTTTGTTTTCGTTGTGTTTTCCTCCCGTGGTGCGAAGCAACTAACTTGTACGTGAGCCAGCAGCTTGAAGGGTTGGCATGTTTGTCTGATGTTCTACGCCCGAAGATGCCAGGATGGTGCCCGCTTTGGAATCCTGGGGAGGTCCAACTCTTTGGGGTTTGGCATCCAGTGTCTCACATCCCTTGGAACTGCCGATGCCAAAGGAATTCGGTTTACTCTTCCTAGCATGTGTTCATATAATTTTCTGGAGCCCCTTGTTCTGCCAGAACGTGCCCAACGCGCGTTTCATGGAGTTTGCACCCGCCTGTATGGCGAGAACGGAAGACTCAACTTGGCTTTATCCATCAAGATCCAACCCACTTGGGGTACTCAAAGATCAAGAAGTGACATGACCTACTTTATATTGTCGGTTTCGATGACATCCCAAGATCGATCGCTAAGGACAGTCAACCACTGATTCTAAGAGGAAAGGAGTGACACCTGGTTAGCCTTAGCCAGAGTCTATATTAGCCTGTGGGGCTCAACATTTTGTCAGCTTAGCTGCCCTGCTCTCTCATCCTTGAGCTACCCTGCTACTTTGCACCCGACCCGAGGGTTCATATCGAGCAGCGGATGAGACGGCCGGAAGCCGAGAGTTGTGATTGAACGATGTTTGCCAGCGGCCAAAGTCGCATCGGCCAAAAAGATGTGAGGGACCTCAAAAACCAAAGTGTTTAGCATTAGTATGCAGTAATTTGACACAAACATGGTCGCAGGGAGTGAGAGGGAGCGAGGATTTGAAGGCCTGGAACACGTTCACTCATGGCGTTCAGATAGTTTGCTCATCTGCTTGGGTTTGACGCTGTGGGCGTTCCAATCCCAGGCGTTCCAACCGCCGGCCCTTGAGCGCGGGGCCCTGTGGTTCGAAGCGCCTCGCGTCCGCCGGGCGCCCCAGCGGACGTCATGTCCGGATGTCTCCGGACGTTTCCTTTTGGGAGGTGATTTGTAGGTGATTGTTTATAATCATATAAAGACTGGCTGGTCATTCGATGGTGCAGAAACGGTCGGGCACGTGGGCAGAACGTGGGGAGACCGTTTCGACGACCGGCCTTTCGACGTGGCCGCAGTTGGTGAAGAAGACCCGTGACATCCGGTGACCCTCCGGTGAAGACCGGTGAGGCGAGGCGGGTGAAGACCAGTGGATGTTCGGACTCTGAACATGGACCCATTGGAAGCAGGAAGAGGATCTTGGGCATTTTGGGAGACGTGAGACTTGTGAGAGTCTCTTGAAAGGTAGGATGTAAATGGTGTTTGTGTAGGTGGACTTGTATTTGCAAAGATCAGCCAGTCTGCTAGTCCCAAACATGTTATTCACTCCCAATCACTGAGGTGAGTGATTTGCGTCGGAGCTGGCCGTCTCCTGATCCCGGGTATCTTTCTGCGATTTGCAAAAGTGAAGTCACGTTGCGACACACAGAGTGCCACTTTCCAGTCAACACAGGGGGACACACAGAGTGCACAAGGAAGACTTCACAAGACCCTGCCATTGGGTCAAACAACTGGGTTGGTGCAAAGCACCAACACAGACCTTCTGCATCATGGCAGCAAAAGAGAGCCCAGGGGTCAAGACAATCCATTTTTCTCATATGTTTTTCAATTCGTTTCCCATCAGGGTGGGCCGGAGAGTCCTGTGGTCCTTTTGTGGTCCTTGAGATCTCTGGTTGAGGTTGGTCTCGTGGGGGACTGCTTGCCAGGAGGGTGGGCAAATGCACAAGAGGTGCAGCCGGGCTAACTGGGAAAGGGCAGACTGGAGAGGACTGTGATCTTGTTGTGTTTTTTTCTTTTTCTGAGGGTTGATTTTTTGTTGGTGTTTTTTTCTTCTTGTGTTTTTTTCCTTCTCGTGGCTTTTTTTCTTCTAGATTCTAGTGTTTTTTTTGTTTTTTTTCTTGTGTTTTTTATTCTGGTGGTTTCTTTCTTCTGGTAGTTTTTTTCTTTTGGTGTTTTTTTTCTCCGAGGGTGTTTTTTGTTTGGTGGTGTTTTTTTCTTCTGGTGTTTTTTTAATCTTGTGGTAGTTCATTTTCTT
>JAODVM010390840.1:0-10646 GCA_025400095.1 Phenganax marumi
AATTGTCACAAATAAGAAATTGAGAACGCTACCACAATAATTTCTTTGTAAGCAGCTATTCCGTGTTGTCATTTTTTCAGTGTCACATTAAAGATGTTAGTCCCCAGTCTTCTCAAGATAACTTCTCTCAGCTGAGCTGTACGTCAAGTAGTGAGTGCACGGCAGTAGAGAGAAAAAGGGGGTTTTGAGACAATAATATAAGATTGTATTACAAAAGCCGCAAAATCGCGCTTCTTTTATCCTTTGTAATAGAATCTTATATAAATTTTCTTTTAAAACGAATTTGTATAAGATTCTATTACTAAAGTAATAGAATCTTATACAAATGTGCTTGTCCTAGAAAAGCATCTCATTAAATTCCAATTATACAAGGGCTAATGGGCCTGATGTATAATTGGGGTTATATGAGTGAACGAAGGGAGAAATATATGAGAATACAAGTGGTATGACTCCGTCTTTACCGTGCTTCGGACCACATTTCAACACCAGGGTACCCCTGTGAGAATAAAAAAGCAAAAAACACGCGCTTTCGGGCTGTAGCTATAGAAACGTGCTTCCCATGATGCTTCGGTGACTTTTTTACCTTGTGCTTCGGCCATTAGCAGGTAAGTTTCTTTCGCTGTTAAAAATTTGTTCCTTTATATGTTTTCTTTCACAGTTAATTGAAGAATATCTAGTTCAAAGATCCTTCTAGACCCGAACTTGGATTATGTCCAACCATCGCCACCGTAAACGTTCCCACTTGCGAGGAAAATCGCCTCATGTATCGATGAGCAAGTCGTCCTCTAAACGGCCTGAACCCAACGACTCGGAAGATAAAAACGAGGAAATCCTTCGTGAAATTTTGCAATCCGTGACGGATTTGAAAGCAAATATGTCTGCCTGCAACTCTAGAATCGATGCTCTAGAAAATCACACTCGTCAAACGGCCTCGCAAGGCTCTCACTCGCAAGTCGACCTTGGGGACTTGCCAGACGACGTGTTGTCTGTCTCGGTGGGAAATGACATTGACAGTCTAGATTCAAATTTACTTGAACCTATGGCCACTGAGCCACCAAACACGGCTATTAAGCCACCAGATTTGACTATTAAGTCACCACAGTTGGATACATCCTCAGATATCCACGGGAAGGAGATCCCTCCGTCAGAACAAAAGAGTTCATGTTTGTTTGATCCGGATAATGTGACCCTTCCATGGTCACCTTCAGAAGCATTTAAAATGTTTTTGGAAAAAAATTTTCGCTGGAAGTTATCCTATGACCAGGTGGGTGAGATTTTAGAAAATCAATCGGTGCCATCAGTAGAGGCCCTGGTAGCTCCAACCCTTGATCATTCCGTTGTGCAACATATTGCTCAAAATAACCGTAAATTTGTACAGGAACGGGACAAGGAACTACAAGTTGTCCAACGTTCTCTACTTAATACAACAGGCCCCCTGTGCACATTACATGATTGCCTCGAAAACAATGTACCAGTGGATTTAGATAGCCTAAAAACTTCGGTTGAGTAGGCACTTTGTTTATTGGGTTCAGCTAATACCCAACTATCCATCCTTCGCCGGAAGAAAGTGTTGGCTTCTATCAACAAGGGGAAAATGAGTTTAGCAAATCACCCATTACCTAATGCCAAACAATGGCTATTTGGGGATGATTTCCCTTCAATTGCCTCCAAGGAAGCAGAGCTTTCACAAGGACTAGCAAAGAATTTAGCACCAGCAGCTACTAAACCAAAACCATTAGTACCTCGATTTTCCAATGCCAGGGTGTCTAACTATCCAGGCAACAACCCTACCAAATACCAGAGATTCCAGCATTCCCATCAGAAACAAAAATTTTTTCGAGGCCCTCGGCAACCCTACACACCGCAGCCCAACTCCCAAGGCATCTCAAGCAGTGGCAAGAACTGACCTCAGATCTCGAGGTCCTAAACATTGTATCCGGCTTAAAAATTCCATTTCGTTGCATTCCTTACTAAAGTCAGTTACCAATAACTCATGCCTCGGCAGAGTCGTTACCAATTTTAGATGCAGAAGTTCAAAATCTTCTACAGAAGGGAGCTCTTTGTCAAGTGCCAAGGGAAAAGGATGCCTATTACAGCCGTCTTTTTTTAGTCCCAAAAAAGGGCGGAAGCATGCGTCCGGTGATAGACCTAAGCTCTCTCAACCAATTCATAGAGAATCCCCACTTTCAAATGGAGCACCTCTCTGCAATAAAGACACTCTTAAAACCAGGTCACTTCATGACCAAACTCAACTTAAAAGATGCTTATCTATCGGTTGCGATACACCCGGAATCCCAAAGATTCCTTCGGTTTATTTGGAAGAACAAAGATTACCAGTTTCAAGCTCTTCCTTTCGGCTTGAACATAGCCCCGGGTGTGTTCACACGGCTACTAAAACCAGTGGCAGCCTTTCTGAGGAAACGGGGAGTTCGACTCGTAATTTATCTCGACGACATTCTCCTGATCGGGTCTTCGGTCGCGGAAACACGCAGATTCACCGAAATGACAGTGTCTCTTCTGGAGGCTTTGGGTTTTATCATCAACAAAGAGAAGTCGGTTCTGCACCCGACTCAAACTCTTACATTTTTGGGTTTCATAGTAAGCTCAGTCAACATGACTCTAACTTTGCCTTCCGACAAGGTAGCCAAAGTACGCTCGCATTGTCATCAACTTCTTTCCCAAACGCAGGTCTCCCTTCAGAGTATTGCACAAATTTTGGGCATTCTCGAGTCTTATCGACCAGCCATTTGGCGAGCTCCACTCCATATTCGCATGCTACAGAGCCAACTGAAGCAGGGACTACGCAACTCCATGGACAACTGCGGAGCAAAAGTAACTCTCTCCCCTCCAGCGATCCGGGAATTGCACTGGTGGATCCACAACATAGAGTCATGCAACAGCAGCCCTATAGTGACTCCTCCCGATCTTACGATCTTTACAGACGCGTCAAAGCAGGGATGGGGAGCAGTTTGCGCCAACTGGAAAGCAAATGGGAAATGGTCTGCTGCGGAGAAACTTCTACATATCAATATTCTAGAATTGAAAGGTGCCTTTCTAGCCCTTCAATCACTCTTGAAAAACAAATCCTCAATAACGGTGTCCCTCAATATGGACAACGCCACAGCGGTAGTGTACATCAATCACAAGGGCGGAACACATTACATTCAACTTCTCCAGCTTGCCCTAGATTTGTGGAACTGGTGCATCCAGAGAGATATATTTGTGGTAGCAGATCACGTCCCGGGCAAGGAGAATGGTCTGGCAGATTGGGAATCTCGCCTATTCACGGACAGCAGCGACTGGATGCTGGATCCCAACATCATCAAACCATTTCTGAGGTATTGTCAAACCGATCTGTTTGCCACGAGATTAACTCGTCAACTCCCAAGGTACATCAGTTGGAGACCCGACCCCAAAGCCCTCCACTCAGATGCTTTCAGCTTGAATTGGAACGGGCTGAAGGGATATGCCTTCCCACCATTCAATCTGATCCCCAGGGTGCTCAACAAGATATTGACAGACGAAACAGAAATTGTTCTAGTAGCCCCAATTTGGCAAGCTCAACCCTGGTGGCCCCTAGTCCTTCAGCTTCTAACTCGACAACCAGTCTTGCTACCGGCATCACCACATCTCCTAGTAGACCCTGCAGAACCACAAACGGTTCACCCAATGCACCCTCGACTCCATCTGGGCGTATTCAATATCTCAGACAGCCCTACCAAGGAGAAGGCTTTCCAGCAGTTGTTGCAAAATTACTCATCGCAGCCACTCACTCCTCCACACATAAGACCTACGAGTCAAGCTTGAAACACTGGCACAGCTGGTGTGGTTCATGGCAAATTGATGCTGTTTCAGCATCTTTGAAGGATATACTTAGCTTTTTATCAGTGCTACGACAGTGGCCTCCAATATCGTTCGATCAATGTTTTAAGGTCTGCCATTTCTGTTACCCATCCCAAGCTTGATGGCTACACAGTGGGCCAACACCCATACGTTATAAATTTATTAAAGGGGATTCTGAACCTTCGTCCTCCAAAACTTCAGTATTCCCAGACTTGGGATGTCTCTACGGTCATTCGCTATTTCACAAAGATGGGAAATAACACAGATCTTATGCTAAAACAGCTGTCTTGGAAGTTGGCCACCCTCTTCGCCATTACGTGCCCTAAGTAGGTGTCTTCGCTATCACATCTTGACTTAAACGAATATCGGTTGTCACCGGAAGGGTCATGTTTACATTACCTCAAACTAAAACTACTCGACCAGATGCTCCAGTGTCTGCTATTGTGTCCTCCTTTCCAGATGATACAACATTATGTCCAGTTGCCTGTTTCAAGCAATACATAGTGTCCACAGCTACGCTTAGATCAAACCCTGAGGGAAAACCGAATAGATTATTTATCTCGTACGTGAAGCCAAATCGACCAGTCTCTCCATCAACCATAGCCCGATGGAAACATGAGCCTGAATAGATACTTCTATTTTCAAAGCACACCCAGTACAAGGTGCTTCCACCTCAGCAGCTGCAAACACGTCAGTGCCTCTGGAGCAAATCTTGACAATGTCTGATTGGTCCACAGCTTCTACCTTTCAAAAGTTCTATTATAAACCGGTCATTAACACTAGCTTTGGTCGCGTGGTTCTAACACATTCATGTAAATAATATGTTATATCGGTTAATGTTAATGTTTTCCTGTTCTCAGTCGGACAATAAAGTATCTTGTTCAAGTCCGCAGTGTGTTTGTGTTAAACTCTACCACTTGTATTTTCATATATTTCGACCGGAGTTCATGAAATATAATTCCAATTATACAAGGGCTAATAGGCCTGATGTATAATTGGGGTTACATGAGTAAACGAAGGGAGAAATATATGAGTCCCTCCCAATAGTGATCTGGGGATACACCCTCCCTATATTTCGGGTTTCTCCCTATGTTCAATATTTTGGTGTTAAAAAGTCACCGAAGCATCATGGGAAGCACGTTTCTATAGCTACGGGCCCGAAAGTGGGCATTTTTTTGCCTTTTTTTATTCTCACAGGGATACCCTGGTGTTGAAATGTGGTCCGAAGCACGGTACAGACGGAGTCATACCACTTGTATTTTCATATATTTATCCCTTCGTTCACTCATATAACCCCAATTATACATCAGGCCTATAAGCCCTTGTATAATTGGAATTTTGCCACAACAAGTAGATCCAACTGTAATCATATTAAATGGATCTTTTTTATTAGTAGGTTCTTCGGGTTTAAAGGTCTTAGTCTTGTTTGAAACTTCAGTTAATATTCCTAAGTCTCTTGACTTTCTGTTTGTTTTGTTTGTGATGATTGACATTCCCTTTTATTATACATATCATTACTTTTCTGTTCATTGTTTATTTTTTTATTTACAATATGTTTGCTACAATTATTCCTCCTGATAAAACACCAATGAGAGGAATCCAAGGTGTAACATATTCTAGAATAAGTTTTAAGTCTCGGCAAGATGGCTTGTTTTCTGCAAGTTCTTTACCTAGCTCAGTAGAGCTGTAAATCATTTCAAGATTATGCAAAAGGTCTGAAAATTTACCAATAATTGTATCTGTTAACATTTCATTGGTTTCATTCATTTGTGCACGTTGATAATCTTTGTATATTTTTTCAAGAGTTTTCTCAGATGCTTTCTTAATATAAGTTATAGAGTGTTTAATTTCTTTTGCGTCTGTGAGATTTAAAAGCTCTTCACGTATATTCTGTTGTTGTTCCATTTATTATATAAACAGATAATTTTTCTGTTTTATTCTAATATCTCATCAACACGTTGTTTCTTAAATATACAATCACCCTCAGTAAAGAGTCTATTACAAAGTTTAGTTTGGGGGGGTCTCGCCAGTTATTTCCCCATAAAACAGCTCAGCCATTGTCCTAGATCCACTATTTGTATTAAAAGCAAGTAATTCTATTATATTATTTTTAATTATTTCTTTCTCAGTCTCCACGTCTCGTAAAAGTTTTTTCTCACGTTTTAGTTCTTTTTGATATTCTGCATCTTGTTGTTTTTGGTCGGAATTTTTTATAGTAATGCAGTTCATAATTGAAGCATCATAAAATGTCCACCTGCTCTAAGTCTATTAATTATCTTATTAGTTGCTCTACGTAGATTTTGATACTTTATGTCTGCCTTTTTCTTCCACTCTGTAGTTATAAACATTTTATCAAAGCAAAAGTCTATAAAACCATCTGCTGGAAACTTTAAACTTGGAAACATACTTATCGCTGAATAATACCCATATTTTTTCAATAACAGATATGCAATATTCAATTTTTAATATCTTATAAACACCTTGCCCTATAAAATCCTCTAATAATTTATTTAAAACCTCATCATTTATTAGTTTACTTATATTAATACTTTCTCTTTTACTATACATTATTAATCTACTTTGAATAAAGTTAATCATATAAAACAAAGTTTAGTTTGTTTATAAAACAATTTGTTTACAAAACAAATTGTTTTCTCTATCCTTGGGTCTTGAAATATTTCACATATTGTTTTTTTCCCAAAACTTATTCTTTATCAAATAATTATCAACGTCCTTAATTCCTTTTACTGTTTGTTTTTTCTTCATTTCATATTTATATAAAACATCTCTAAGCTGATTTTTCCTAATCTCTAAGAGTAGATTTTGCTTTAGGGAATCAAATTCAATATAATCAGGCTGAAATATTAAGTAATCAAAAAAAGCGGAAGTACATTCCTTACAAAATATGTTCTTCCCAATTTTTACAAACTTTGGTTTTTCACAAGACTCACAATCATGAAAAATTAGTCCATAGTAACAACCTTTATAACAAAATCCATATTTATTAAACTCTTCTATTAGATTATTATGAGTATAAAAATTATTTATTTATTTAATAAGAGGCTTTAGTTTACTTAATACATGATTTCTCTCATCTTGAGTCATATGTATCCAATCTCCAGCAATCTCATCTAAAATTTTTAATACTTCAGGATTATCTTGATAACAATCTTCAACCATTTTTTTATATTCTAAAAATGTAATAAATGTATTAGGTTTTTTAAAACTGGGTCTCGTCTCAATATCATAATAATCTTGATGTATAGGAATCCCAAGATAATTTTGTGTCTTAGCAGATAAAAAAGTTTTGCCTTTGTTTCTAAAGCTAATTATTTCTCCAACAATTGGTTTTGATTTATCAAAAACTTGCTTCTTTTCATCTACAGACATATTTTTCCAATTTTTTTATTTTCTTCAACATAGTCTAATAGATCCTGAACAATACTTATCAATCAGGTCCTTAAATGCTAAATATGTATGATACTCCATTCCTTTTGGAGTTTTTGTTTTTGAAAGCTTTTGGTTGTTGTTGTTATTTGTTTTGACCATCTTGGTCCTCAATTACAACTAGGTAACTGAGGACCTCCCCATTTATTATATAAGATATAGGTTTTCTGTTAAGCCCTTATTTATTGTATAAAACAAAATAAGTCATTTATTTTATGAAACACAGGTTTTCTGTTTCGCCCTCATTTATTTGTATGAAAAAACAAAATAACCTGTTCATGTGTTTTTATACTCCTAAATTTGGATGCGGCATGTTTAAACGCGCCCAGGCGTTTCTAAACACATATGCAAATTAACTCAGGCTTGTTTAAACATGCTCATATGCAAATTAGCTCAGGTATGTTCATATACAAATGAGCTCAGGCTTCCGTAAAATGGAATGTGCCAGAACGCATCATTTCTATACTACTATTCTGTACACGCTATCTGACACTGATAGGGATTTAATCGAATGGCTGTTTGACAAGCACGCTCTAAGACTGCTTTCAGATTCTTATCGTGTTCTGCAAGGGTTTTGCCAGAGACAATGATATCGTCAGCAATACCTGTCACACAAGGCAGATCACCAAATGCCTCATCGACTTTCTTCTGAAAAATATCGTGAGCGCATATTAGGCCAAAAGGAAGTCTAAGGAAACAATATCAACCATGTGGAGTATTAAACGTGGTATAAAGGGAACTCTCTTGATCTAACTTAATGTTCCAATAACCACTCCTAGCATCAACGATTGAGAAGTATTTAGCTCCATTTAACTTAGGGAGTATTTCCTCGATAGTCGGGATACAATGGGGATGCTTGATTGCTTTATTTAAATCTTTAGGATCTAAGCATAGTCTAAGCGAACTATCAGACTTTGTTACACGTACAATTGAATAGACCCAATTGGTGGGTTGTGAAACTTTGGCAATAATACCTTGTGTCTCTAGGGAATCAAGTTTTTTTCTTTAATGGATCTCAAAGTGCTTCAGGAACTCTGTGAGGTGGGTGTATTACAGGCGGTACTGCTGTATTTAAGATAATGTGAAACTCACCATCAACACATCCAATGCCACTAAAACAATCAGCATATTCCTGGAAAAATGAGGCCTTGGGCTGTCTTCTAAGAGATGTTGAGTAGTTAATGAATGGTTAAGTGTGACTAATTGCATGCTGGTGCAAGTTGTTAGACCCAAAATAGTAGGGCCAGATGTACCAATGACACGGAAGGTACATTTGTTTTCTTCACCATTATATGACAATGTTAATGCACAAGTACCATACTGTTCAATAACATGCCCGCCAAATGCTGTTATGTTAGTACTGGACAAACTCAGATCTCGGGGGTGTCCCTTATAATCATATGAAGAGAGTGGGTGGAGCAGTCAATACACATCCAAGAGAATAACATTACCCTCTGCACCAGTATCAATTTTACATAGTATGGTTTTAGTAATTTGGCCTGAATCAATTTGTATGTCAACAAAGGCTTGGGTACTATGATCAAGGGTGTTGATTGTTAAAGTATGAAAATACAACTGGTCTTCAGCTGAATCGTTTCTGGAATCTTCATTTAATGAATGCATATGTTGTTGTTTACTGGATGGCTTCTCTTTTTGATTGCTCTTAGGTTGATTTTTACTGGGATCTTTAGGTGGTTTCTTTTCTTTTGATCGACAAGCCCTTTCCCAATGGTGTAATTTAGGACACTTCCGACATTCTGAATTGAAGGCCAGACATGAAGATTGGTTAGTTTGTTCATGTCGCGTTCCACAATTCCCACAGGTTTTGGTGGTATGCTGTTTGCTGCTATCCTTGCTATTTTAGACATTGATCATGGTGGTGGGGGTCCTTTACTTCTACTTATATCAGCTAATTGTGAGGTAGTCACTTCACAAGTTCTAGCAACGTTAATAGCCTTATTCAGAGTTAGACTTGCATCATGTTCAAGTAATTTTGCCTGCACCCTAGGATTGCTCGAGCCAAAGATGGGAGCATCTATGATATGTTCATCATCACTAGTATACCTACATTCCTTGACAAGGAATCTAACCTTTTTAATAAAGGGGTCGATGGATTCCCTTTCTCTTGCTTCACAGCGCAAAGTTTGTATTTTGCAAGGCAAAAATTACTCTTGGAAGTGACATATTCTTGGAACATAGACCAGTATGCAGTTAGTTTTTTTCGTTGTCTCAGTGTCTCGGACAGCGACCATGTTGAAACGAGCTCGATTCCTTCATCCCCCACCCATATCAACAAATAGCTTATTTGTACGCCTTCGCTCTTCTCCCTCAAGGGTGCAGCAAAGTACAGTTCACATGTAGCCTTGAATTTCTTTAATGCTTGAGGAAGATCTGCAGCATTCCAATCCATATGAGGACTCGGGAACCCAACGAGTTCAGCCATATTTCGATCAGAATATATTTTCGAGATTTATTTTACCGACCAGGTAACAGATAACTCAATGTGTAGATCCTACTCCTGACACAATGTCATAAGTTGAAGCATTTACTCAAAAGTACGAAAGGAACTAAAACTAACAAAAAAATGGCGATCCTATTTTATATATACTAACATGCTAATGAGATGCCATATATGGTATTTAGAGTATACTATGACATCATTGAAATGGTTCTTTGAAAATCTAGGAAATAAACATAACTATTCACTTCGGATATCAGTGCCTATGGCACTCATTTTAAAAGCATATACCCAACTATAAATCTTTTCTCACACATAGTTATTACCAAGAAAGCACAAGTGTCTAAATTTAGAAAATTAGGACATATGTTTTTGTGTATCATGCTTGCCAGTCAGCTTGTGATATTTTTGTTTTTGCTGCAGGGCCCAGTTGTTTGAAGTGCGTTTAGCTTAACTGGTGGATAGGCTCAAAATAAAAATCATATTTATGCATTCCTTACCCAACAACATTGAAAGTTTTTAAACAACATATGCTAATGATGCGTTTACCTATAGTTTAATTAGATATGATTCGTTTTGAAAGTTTTAAACAATTTGTGGGAGTGTTTTTGAATTCTAACTTATCCACCGTTTAAGCTAAATGGCATACGAACTTTAGTAACTTTAACCCCATGCAGAGCTTTAATATACAACAAAAGAATATGGCCAAATTGCCCATTGATCTGGTAACTCATCTTAAAAATAGAGACATGCAAGAGCGACTTACTATTTGGTTGGTTTGCATGTCATGAAGAAGACAATAGCTTGTCAAACAAAGGTCTGTGAGGAGTCTGAGCTATAGAATCATCGCCAACTTAAGAGGTTAATTGCAACTATTAGTTCATAAACAAGTGAAAAG
>JAODVM010390949.1:0-10644 GCA_025400095.1 Phenganax marumi
TATTACAGACCTTGACCTTAGCCGCCATCTTGGATTTTCGATGACGTCATCAATCACGTGACCTTGACCTTGACCTTAGCCGCCATCTTGGATTTTCGATGAGCAAAAAAAAATGTGTAATTTAAGAGAAGATTACACATTTTTGCACTCACTTTTTTTCTAACGAGTTTTATAATGTCCAGGAGCTAATGTGTTTATCCCATCCTCTAATATAATTCTTTTATCATCATCAGCGCTTAAAGCTATTTTGTTCACAGTCTCTGTGAAGAGTTTATGTTTTCTATTTCTTATAACGTTCATCGATCTCATCACCTCTGTATTAGAGTGTAAACACTCTTCATAATGTTTAACAGTTAATGTTTTATTCTTTACAACCTTCTTTAAACCTTTACATTTAATCTCTTCTTTGTTATCTTCTTTTTTATAAGCATACAACTTTGCTCTTAGTCCAGCAAATTTTATAATTTGTGTACCTCCACATTCATCTTTAAACATTCCAGGAACTTTTTTATTAAGTCCTTTTTTTATAAATGGATTATCTTTTACTATTCCAGAAGTATCGAAATATTTTTCTAAGTCTGAAGAAATGTCTTTGTAGAAGTTTTCCGTCTCTATCTCATAAAGGAGAGAGTCTGTATCTGTAAAACCAAGTTTTGCTTTTGCTCCATATTTTTTTTTTATATAGTTATAATGAAAGTTGTACATACAACTTTTTGAAATGTCTAGAATACTCATCCCCACATAAATAGGTTTATCTAGAGTTAATTTTATTTTATATTTATGAATAGCAACAAAGTCTTCATCAAAAATTGTAAAAGATTTAAAACTAGGCTTATTCACTAATTTTTCAACTCTCTCTTTTGAGCTCACAAGTTCTACATCTACTCTATTTCGAACGTTCTCCATCGTTTTACCAAAAACTGAGTTGTTCATCAACTTAAAAAAGGTTTTCTCAAACTCATTTTTTGCAGAAGTTCTTAAATTTGTATTTTTTTCAATATACGGTTTTAACCATTCAGACTCTTCAAAAATAATTCCTTTGTGGATCTTTTTTAAAACTAAACCCATTTTTAGATAATCTTTTAATATCTCATGGTGCACCACATAATTCTTTTTATGATAAGGATTTGGAATTAACTTTTTTACAGAAATATTTTCATTTAAATTAATATATTTTTTTTCTGGCGCTAAAGGATAATCGTTGTGGGGATTGTGAAGTTCATTAGGATAGTCTAAATCAACTTCTAAAATACATCCTTTATTAGAGCTAAGGTTTCTCCAATTTTTTATTTTGCTGCAACTCATCCATTCAAAATTGTGGGTATGTAATTTTTGCATCATCGCCCATCCATACAAGTTATTTGCATCTAAATAACGAATATAAATAGAAGGTTTTGTAGGATCGTAATCGGAAAGATATTTGTTATTTGCTTCGATATATCTTTTTGTAATCATAGAGACTCCTCCTCGAATACCTTTTTCTATCATTAAATACATATCATCTGTGGATAATTGCTCTAATCGAACATTTGTTGTTTTTAAAGCTGCTTCCCATGCTAGCCCTGGAGAAGTAAAATAATGTAATGGATCTAATTCATAATTTTTTAAACACAGCTGTCGAAATCTTTCAAACACATCAGAGAGTAATATCACGTCTGTTTTTAAATAAAGATCGTGATAATCTTTTAATGTTTTCATCTCAAATGTTTTCCAAATATTTTCTGAGTGGCCGTAGTCTTTATCCGAGATATGCTCTTCATTTAATTTTGAATAAAACTCTTCTTTTTTAGGTAGAGATGTTTCTGTTAATTTTTTAAAGCTATTCATATAATCATAAGGGTAGATTCCTTTTTTAGATAATAATTTAACATGATTTGAATAAAAGTGTTTTAAAAGTCTAAAATCGTCTTCTTGTAAGTTATCGACTAAAGTATTTAAACCAGAACTCATAAATTTAAAAGAATCTAAAAATCTTAAACCCATATTAATAGGCTTATTCTTTTTTTTATTATGATCTACAGGAACATATTTTGTAAAGCTAATATATTTTTCTTCATTTTTTGGAATAGAAGAGACTCTTCCAGGGGTTTTAATTAAAGGTTTTATAAACAGATGAGAGTCATATCCTTCTAGATTGTGAAAGACAACAGGAATAAATTTTGATTTTTTATTTTTAAGATTACACTTATTGTGGGAGGCACCTCTATATCTCCCCATAAAATGACAATGATCTCTTACTTTGTCTTCATTTAAACCCTCACCACAAACACAACAAATACTTGCCTCTTCAAAATCTTTTTTATCCTCATCTGTTAAAGTCATCTTTTTTGGTTCTTTATAAAATTTTTCATAAATATCTCGAGCTTCTTTTTCTATTTTTTCTATAAATATCTCTTCTACAGATTTCTCTTCATTTGGATCGTAAGTGTAATAAACTAATTTTGGTTTATAGATAGAGTTGTTAAAACATTTAATGAGATAACAAAATCCGCTGGGGGTATGTTGTTGATATTGTGTTGTATTATTTCCTAATTTCTTCTTCATCGGTTCTAAAATACATTCAAAGTCTGCATAGATCACAAACTCTACTTTATTTTTTCGATGGTGGTTTTTAAAAGTTATAAAACTATTTGGACCAGGAAGTATTGTTTTTACAGGCTTGTGTTCTCCACAATATTTTTGATGATCGAGTAGGTCCTTTTTTTTTTTTAAATGTTGTAGACAGAAGTCACAAATTTCTTTTTTATATCTATTTTTAGTTAGTCTCGAACTCACTAATCGAGAAAGATCTTTAATCACTGTATAATGTTTATTATCGAGTAGTAACAGTCTTATATCTGGCGAATAGTGAACTTTACACAAAGGAGATATATCTTTTCCTTCACATCCAAATATATTGATATGAAGATTATTATTTTTCTCAAATTTTCTAATATCCTTTAGTGGTGTAGGAAATCTTATATCTTTCCAATTAAAACTTTCATGAACTTGTTTTCTAAATTTTAAAGAAAGTCAATCTTTATTTTTTTCTTTTGGATTTTTAAGTAATGCGATCCCTACTGCCCATTTAAAACATTGTTTATCGTATAGACCATTAGAGTCTCTAAATTTATTTTTTGGATTGATGATGGCTCTTTTATAAGAGATCCATTTAGGAGTAGGAACATAAGAGGATCCTTTTAAAGGATTATATTTTGCTACATGAATATGTAGTTCCTTCACAAAACTAAACTGCCAACCGGATCCAGCTTTTTGTTTCTCAATAAATGAAGTGATCATCCTCTTTATCATCTTCTCAAAAATGTCTTCAAAATGAGCTCCTTTTAAAATTCGTTTATATTTAGAGCTAAAACGATCATAATCTTTCTCCACAATCTCATCTGTTTTTGGATCTCTCTTTATCATTTTGCAAATAAGAATGAGCTCAACTCTATTTTTGATGAGAGTTTTAAGATGAGCTATGATGATATCTTTATAACTTCTCAACCAAGTTTCTGGATCTAAATCTTTATCATCCTCATCAGCTATAAGCGTATAAGATTTTAACCTCCCCTTTAAAGCAGTATTCCATACTTTAATTTTTTCTTTTCTTTTCTTCCTCTTGTTCCATGGAATATTGTCTAGAGTTTTAGACACAAAATCATATATTTTTTTGCTTACATTTTTAGGAACTAGTCCTACCAACTTATCATAAAAATTATTTAACGCATTGTACATTAGACTTGTTACATTCTCTTGCTCCTTTGTTGTTTTTGTAACAACTTCTCGAACAGGAACTCTGTTCCTATACTTTTCATTTGTAGTATAGCGAGAGGAGATTGGATATTTTTTAAGCAACTCATTATAATATTCACTTATAGAAGGAGCAGAAGATGATTTTTTCATACTACTCATGTCTCTTTTATTATAGTGTTTTTAAAATATTTTTTGTATTTTAAAATCGATTTTTCATAAAAAAATTTCTTCCTTTAATAAATGATGAACCCTTTTCTTTTTGATGATAGAGTATTAATATTTTTTTCTCAAGACAATATTATAGGAGGGGGAAATATGTCTGCCTTAACAGAATCGCAGATATTTAATAGTCCTCTTTATCGTCATTTTGCATACTTATTTAGAAGACGATTTGAAAATATAACTTTTCCTTTGACTATAACAGACCCAAAAGATATTTCTATTTTTGTTCAAATCTATGTAGATGCATATAAAGATAATGAGGAGGAGGTATGTTGTTTTAATGAAGATACTATAGTAAAGAAGATTACTCTAAGAATGTTTAGAGATTATGGAAAATATTGGTAAAAAAATGTGTAACTCTTTAAAACGACTTTGAATTACACATTTTAGATTATTTTTCCTAAAATCCATCCACCCAAGATTCCTGAAACTCCCATCACAATATGTTGATACTCTTGCATCTCTTGACTCGGTTTATAATAGTCTTCTAATCGAGGTTCAGGTGTCCACTCGAGTCTTGTTTGATTTAATATTTTTTTAAGCTGTTCTAAATTTTTATTTGTTGTGTTGATGTCTCTATTTGCATCAGAAAGTTCTTGTCGTAAACGTGCCTCTTTATTTTTTCGAGCTACTTCTTTTTCATACCACGCTTCTTTATCCTGAGCTAGTTTTTCCATGGCTAAATTATGTCATTTCATTTCTGCTTCATAACCATTGTGATTGAGATTCGAAAATAACAATCCTGCACCTGCAAAAGCAAAAGCATTAAAAAGTCCTCCTACTACCATCAAAGCCATTTATTTAATCTATTTATCTATTTTTTCAGGAATTATTTTTTTGTCTTCGAGATATTTGACTAAAACAGATCCAATCATCACAGCACCAGCTAGTTTTAAAGTACCTTGTACACTTTGTGGTGTGGCGAGACTTTCTCCCAACACTTTTTTACTTAACATTGAGACACCAACAGCTGATAAAGTTAAAATTCCAGCATTATAAATTTGATTGATGTATTCTTTCTTTGTTTGTTCACCCATTTATTATAGTATAAAAAAAAAAGATTTTTGTTTTAGTACAAGATTAAAAAAAGGGTCAATTTTCAGGGCCCACTCAAAGAAAAAGAAAGGGTCAATTTTCAGGGCCCACTCGAAGAAAAAGAAAGGCTCAATTTTCAGGGCCCACTCAAAGAAAAAGAAAGGGTCAATTTTCAGGGCCCACTCAAAGAAAAAGAAAGGGTCAATTTTCAGGGCCAGGGCCCTCTTTTAATCGAAACTATCTAGGACTTTTTGTTTTCTCACTGTCTTTAACTCTTCTTCTTTCACTTCACTCACTTTGTTTGTTTTTTCTTTTACGGAATTTGATTTTTTTAAGAAGATGTAGAAGATTACACCGAAACTCAATAGAGACACTGCTATGATGGAAGTAGGAATAGTAGTAAGAATAACGCTGAGCGGGTGCAAAGCACCTTTGAAAGAACTCTCTTCGTTCATCTTTTTTGCTTCGAGAATTTTTTTTTTTCTTTCTTTTGCTTCTCTTGAGATTTGTGCGAGACGTCTTCCTGCCTCTACTTTTTTAGGGTCTTTTTCTTTCTTTTGCGTAGTAAGCGATGTAACCGCGGAAGAAGTAGTACTTGATTGACTTACTTCTTCTTGATTTTTACTTAGTTCTTGCTTAATTTTTTCACTCATTTATTACAGAGAGTTTAAAAAAAATTCTCTGGAGATCAAAGATCTCTTAGTAGTTTTTGAACAGATTTTAAGTAAACTCAAGAACTCTTAAAAGTTACTCAAAAGTTTAAGTAGTTTTTGAACAGAATTTAAGTAAACTCAAGAACTCTTAAAAGTTACTCAAAAAGTTTAAGTAGTTTTTGAACAGAATTTAAGTAAAAATAAGATCACCTTAAAGTTACTTGAAAGTTGTTTAAAAATCAGCTGAGTAGATTTTAAGTAAAAAATCTAAGTTGTTGTTTCGCTTTGCTCAATGTTGTGTTTCAACTAAAACATCTAAAACAGACTCGTTTCCATAATTTTCTTTACTTGTTTTTAATATTTGGATATAGAACATAACGATGTTGTCTACACTCATTGTTGTAGCATCTTTTAGATAAAATTCAACATTGGGAAGAAATATTTGATAGTCGTTAAAATACTTTCTTATCAGTTCATTGGGCTCTACCGTGGTCATATCAAGGTCGACGAGATCTTTTTGATGTTTCGTACCATCCTTCATCAGACAATACACAGAATATCGAAGTGTAAGACTCGAGATAGGATTGTCGTTATCAAACACATGTTGAACTAGAGTCACTTTTGTTTTATCATTAAAATAAGGAAGACAAACACTAGAATGATGTGAAGGAAATCCAACATTGGAAGGTTTAGGGATAAGCCACGACATGCTGTCTAAAGATTTATAATGAAAACTATATAAAAAACTATTTTTAAGACCATCTATTTTTGTTTTTATGGTGTTGATTTCTCCTAAATTAGTCACAGAAAGACTTCGATTTGTATAGATAAGTGATTTACTCGCTGTGATATCTGCTTGGTTTGTCTGAATGTTAGAATTATTTAAAAAAATATCTGCTTTGTTTGCCTCACTTTTTGTTTTGTTTTTGAGGGACATGGATTCATTAGCTTGTGATCTAATTTTATTGGTGTTGATTTGTGCTTCAGAAACTTTATTATTTTCTTGTAGTTCTTTTATATTTTTCTCAAATTCTTTTTTTATTTTGTGGAGGGGATTTTCATAGCCAAAATAATATGTCATTTATTAAAAGAGAATTTTATTTTAAAATTCTCCGGAAATCAAAGATCTCTTTAAAGAACATATTTTGCGATTAAAATTCCAGCGATGAGCATGATAGAGCCTGTATAGAATATCTCTTGATTATTTTTTTCTTTACTTGGACTCACACTCATACTCACTTTGCTCTCGTTCTCATCGTCTTCAAAACTCATTTTAGGAACAGTCGAAGACACTTTTTTATTTTTCTCAGGAGCGTTTTCAAAACTAATTTTTGGAACAGTTGAAGACTCTTTTTTATTTTTTGGCTTCATATAATTTAAACTCATGTTTTCTCCAAACTTCATTTTATCTGTGGCTAACGTTAAAATATTATTAAAACCCGGAATAGACTTTTCTAAAATAATCATACTACTCGGTATTAATATAATTCCAGGACCTATCACCATGTTAAGTACTACGTTTGTGTCTTTTATCGCTTGTCTCATATTAGAAATCGTAATGGTAGGGTCATCTGGAATAATAGTAGCTTCTACTAATTTTTTAAATACGTCTTGAGTTTGTGAAGATTTTGCACCTTGATTGACGATACTCCATCTCGTATTGGCTTGAGCTCCTAAAACACTATAAACATAACTTTCTGTCGATTCTTGAAATAGTTTTTGTCCGAGATCTGTTAAACCATCTTTTTTTATAAATAACCTCTTTTTTTATAGTCTTTTATAGTCTTTTTTTATAAATAACCTCCAATCCTCATCACTTTTATTTATAATTTTTTCAACGTATTCGTAACTAATCCCTAATTGTCCTGTGTGATTTTTTGTTAAATGTTCGTGAAATCCTCTTACGCCTAAAAGATGAGTTTTAGCTGCTTCTCTTTTAACATAATCTAATCTAGCTTTTGTATCTTTAAAGTATCTTTTCCAAATCTTTTTTGTAGGAATATTTTCTTTTAAAAGTTTTATATTTTGATCATTCACATAAGCTTGAAGTTTTTCTGGATATCTTAAAAATCTTTTCATGTGAAAATAAAAATAATATTTTGCTAAAGAGCTTATAATTTTTGGTTGTGTTCTGGAAAAATGTTCTATACTCATCCCTCCTAAGTAACTTATAACATAAGCAGCAAGTAGACTTGTAAAATAAGGATCGTGAAGATAATCAAAATCTGCTTTTCTAATGTCTCTATTATCTTTATCGTTTTTGTAATTTGACTCTAAAGGTTTTAGATTCATTTTAAAATAATTTTTCTCGTCTACATAAAAGTCTATTTTCGTAAAGTCTAGTTTTATGTTGTCGTTTTCTATTTTTAGTCCTTGTAAGGTTCCAAAGTGATTCCAAATTTGAGGAGTCCAATAAAGATCTTTTTGTATATTTAAAGATTGTTGCCACTTTTTATTATGTTGAAAAGCATACGTTCCAAGCTCATATTGATAGTTTAGAGACTCTTTGGGTTTATAATAGACGTGATCGATTAGTTTTAAAACTTTATTTACACTCGCTTCAAAATTAAACCGAGACATGTCCGCGTTGGGATATTTTTAAAGAAATCTTTGTTTTGCTTCAGATCTATCCCATGTTTTGATAAGTGTTATCGCTTTGTCGTAATCTTTTCCATAATATTTTTTAAACATGGGTTCGAGTACTGGATGATGAAAAGTACTGCTTTCTATTTCCATTTATTTAAATATTTTTCTTAAAGAGATCTTCGATCTCCAACAAATTTTTTAAAAATTTGCTCTAATAAATGAATAAACTCACGGTGTTTATAGAAAATAACTCTAAGGAGATATTTCTTGAAAGAAATATCAAGATTGATAAACTTTTTGTAAAAACAGCCTCTATTTTTTGGAACTTAAAAAATATCAAAGACAAATATAAAACAATCAAGGTAGGAAGTAAAGATGTTGTTTTAGATGAAGTTTATTATACATTTGAAGACATTAAAGAAAAACTTTCTTCAGAAGGGATTCAGCTCTCTACTACACAAGATCATCACGTGAATATTCTTCGTAAGACAGAAAATTTATCTTTATATCATTTTGGTACACTTTTAGGATTCTCTTTGAATAAAAAAATAACAGCCAATACTCAAACAAAAAGTGAAAATGTGGCTGATATAAATCTCAGACTAAAATATCTCACTGTCCATTGTGATATCGTGGATTGTTCTAAAAACTTTGACACGAACGGAAAATTAAGTTCTGCTGTGGTCACGCTTCCCATCACAACAGAACAAAGCTTATCTGGATCCGTCACTCAATATAAAGACATCGAAAGTTCTTTAGAAGTAAGAGTCTACAATAAATTATGTTTTTGGGTGGGTTCAAATATTAATGAAAATGTTGGTTCTGTTTTACTAGAAATTTACCTTCAATAAAAGATGAGTAAGCGAAGTGAGTCAAATGAAGATGTTGATGCTTTCGAGAAAGAACAAGAGTTAAGAAATCTCTACTACGATCCTAAATTTGGCTTTATGGGTGTGGAATCGCTTTATAGAAAAGCACTCGAAGATGGGCTGATCATCTCGAGAAAACAAATTGAAGAGTGGTTAAAGACACAAGACACTTATACGACGCATAAAAGAATGATCAAAAAGTTTAAAAGAAGAAAAACTTATGTGAATTCTTTAGCAGAGCAACTTCAATTGGATCTCGTTGATATGAAAAAACTTGCTTCTAAAAATAAAAATTATAATTGGATCTTAACAGGAATCGAAATTCTGTCTCAATTTGGCTTCGCTATCCCCGTCAAAAAGAAAGATACACCATCGATGGTGAAGTCTGTTCGAGAATTATTAGATAAATTTAAAACTAGATTTGGAGAATATCCTGATAAAATACAATTTGATGAAGGAAAAGAATTTTACAACGTTGGTGTGAAAAGTCTACTCAAACATCATAATATTCATTATTTTAGTACTTTCTCTGAAAAGAAAGCTGCTGTTGTCGAAAGATTCAACAGAACTTTAAAAACAAAAATGTGGAAATACTTCTACTCTGAGAAAACTCAAGTGTGGATAAACGTTTTAGATGATCTTATTTTCAACTACAACAATACAAAGCATAGTACTATCTTAATGAAACCAAAAGATGTAAATAAAAACAACGCAGATGAAGTTTGGTTAACTTTATTTGGAGATTGAACTGGAAAATATCCTTTACCAAAATATAAGATTGGAGAAAAAGTTAGAATCTATCGTTATAAAAATATGTTTAAAAAAGGTTGTGAAGCTAATTTTACAGAAGAGATATTTGAGATTTCTAAAATTTTTAGAGGTGATCCCACTATGTATGAGATAAGAGAACTCGGACTAGATCAAGAACCTATTTTGGGGAGATTCTACGAACAAGAACTTTCTGCTGTTCATCCACAAAATCAAACAAAACAAGTAGAAAAAATTCTTAAAACAAAAAATAAAATGGTTTTAGTGAAATTTAAAGATCATGACTCAAAAGATAAACAATGGATGAAAAAAACAGATATTCGAGATTACTTTAAATAAATGGATGCAACAGAGTTTAAAGATTTTGACTATGAAAATAGAGAAGAAGAAAAAATAGAAATGGATAACTTAGATGAAAATAATGATGATGTAGGTGATGATTATGATAGAAAAGTGGAAGATTCTCTTTTAAAACAAGAATTTGAAAAAGACAACAATGTGTTAGACTCTTCGTTTAATGTAGATGATATACCTGAAGTATATAAATCTAAATTTATTAAAGATGTGAAGAGAGCAGAAACAAATGATAAAAAGAATTTCTTGTTAAATTATCTCAACAAAAAGATTGTAAAAAGTGATGGACCTGCCTCTAAAGAACTTTTAGAAAACTTTAGAGTAAGAATAGGAGTAAAAGGAAAAGTTATAGGAGCAGAATATAAAGGAGTAAAGATATACATTTTAAAAAACGATAGATTTGTCTACTCGAGGGAACAAAA
>JAODVM010391060.1:0-10643 GCA_025400095.1 Phenganax marumi
GGGCCCCCTTCTGGATCCCTGAAATTTTCTAGAAGAGGGGTCCAGTAGGGGGAAGGGGCCTAGGTTTTGTCGACACCCCGCTTGTGGTACTCAAGTCGACCGTTTCGGTCGACTTAAAATAAACTGTCAATCCTGTGCTGCTCTTAATTTCTCCATCTTTTATTTTTAGCAACGCACTGGGGACCAAGCATCCGATTGGAAGAGTAAGTGTATTTTTACAAGTCAACGAAAATGACGTCAGAAACATATTCGGAACAATTTCCTCGTAGATTTCAAAACTACAGACGGCAAGTTCAAAAACATGAATTAATATTTCAACCGTCTGCTCCTACCTCTCGGTGAAGAAAATAAAATGGTCCTAACTCGTGTTTGAATCATCTCTTGGGGCCGTTAATTCAATATTTGGAAAGAACATTGTGTTACGACTACTTTGACTTTCATGGGTTTTTAATGTGAACGTGTCGGAGGGAATAAGTAATTTTTGAATGAGAGAGACCCGCCAACTTGCCGCCGTCTTCAAAACCCTCAAATAAATCTTTAATTTTTGTCTAAAACCTCGCCACAATCTTGAAAACTACAAAAGGTTCTCACGTCACGTGCGTTGGTTGTTATAAATAAGTAATTGATAAATCTGTAGACCAGGCCCTGTTGTTCAAATGTTGGATAGCATTCCTCTACCGGGTAAATCCTTATCTGGTGTATAAAATGACTGAATTAACTGACACTTATCCGTTGAGTGAGGATATATCTGCCAGATAGTGCCATCCAGTTTGAACACTTATCATGTGTATGAACGTTTCACATATGATTTTAAATTGTAAAGAATTAAGGCAAGTAATCGTTTGTCAAAAATAAATAATAAAAACAGCATCTGATCATCAGTGGAACTCCTAAGATGTGCGCAAATCTACAGTTGGTTTCGGCTCCATTAAATCTCAGACCAATTGCACAACATTTTAGACGAAGCCACCCAGTAAGTGAGCACAGCTACTGAATAGCGACTGAAATAAAATTCTACATAAGCCACTTTTTATATTTCGTATAAATGGCATCCCTTGAATTACTGACAGCTCTAGAAGTTATTGCTTGATAGTTCATCTTTTTGGGTGGTTTTAATTGCAGTGCCGATTGTAGTGTATGCAGCTTGCCGCTGCGTGAGCAGATTTCTACTAGTACCCAGGGCCTTCTCATCTTTGATTGTGGTAAGAAAACGTGTTTGATGAAATAACTGAATTAGCAGAAACGGTCGGAAGTAGGAATATAGTTTTTTTAAGAGAAATTCCGAAAACTGCAAATAAGGTTGCACCATCCCCATACCGTCCTCAGAGAGAACCCTCAGTAAATGAAGCAGAGCCTTGAAACAAAACGTAATGTACTCACTTGTAATAGAACAGTAGCGAGACGTTTGACACTCTTAAGGGCTGGCTACACAATGCGACATTGCAGCAATATTGCGCGCAATTGTTTCAATCAAGTGTGGCCACCCTTTGAAACTCGATGAAATTGTTGCGCGCAATGTTGCACAAGTGAAATCTGATTCTACTTCTGCAATATTGCGCGAAATGTTGCACGCAACAATTTCAGTGGTGGCCACATAATGCAATTTAGTCGTTTCGTGCAATATTGCGTGCAGTGTTGCTTCGTGTGGCCAGCCCTTTACAATTAAGTAACTGCTGGCGTACCTTGAATGGGGCTAGTCGTGGTACTGGATATGTCTATGTCTATGTCTATCTTCATCTCTGAAGAATGTCGTGAACAAAGACTACGACTGGCCCCATTGAAAAAGACGTCTTTCTCCTACAACTTTTCACAATATCTCCCGAAGAACAACTCATAATTAATAAGTTCAAGTGACTTCAGACTTGTTTTCTCAGCCGAATTACTCGCTTTTCAAACCCACTTAAACCCATTCAACATACAAAACATGGAGATGTAAATTGATCTTTGAAGCTTTGACCTCATAGTTTACAGTGAGCCCTGTATTTACTCAGGTCACGTGTTCCACAAGCACTGTGTACCCGAGCACGCATGCGTGGTGTGTTTTCATCAGAACCTGACTACGATTGCTGCCACTAGCACTCCACAGAGAGCTTAGCCAATCGGATGGGAAATACTGCTGTATACCATTTACCAGTGACGTGACGTTCACTCATTAGCTAATGGGTATTCTAGTCTTGGCTTTGCTTCAAAATCAGTCAACTAAATGTGAGCAACTAACTAATTATGAAAGAAAAAACATTTTTAGAGTAAATTCAAAGAAAAGGCTCGACAAGAAAACAAACTTACAGTCAACGGAAGTGACGTAAGGACCGCAGTCAAAAGAATTTCGTTGTGGAGACGGCACATTCACAGACTTGAATTAAAACGTCGACCGTCTGCTGCCACTTCTCGGTGAACAAAATAAAAAGGATGAAACTCGCACTTAAATCATCTTTTGGACCTGTTATTTTAATATTTGGAAAGAACACCGTGCTACAACTATTTTGTCTTTCGTGGGTTTTATATCTGAGCGTTTGGAAGGGAATAAATTATTTTTGAATGAGAGAGACCGGCCGACTTGCCGCCTTCTTCAAAATGCTCAAATTTTGTCTAAAACTTCACCGACAACCGTTCTCACGTAACCTCCGTTGACTGTAATTAGGCTATGTTATCTGGCTGTCGTTTGTAATGAAAGCGCAAAGGTCGATCGTCTAAAAAAAATTAATATATATCTTGTAATTCTGAACTAAAACTCGAAAATGTTGAAAAGGGGATGGAAGCAAATGAGAGGAAATCACAGCTATTATTTGCGTATTATTTAGTGTCTAAACTGACGAACTCTTGACGAACGTTGATAGAGTTTAAAGACTCGTCATCTAAATCAGTCTTTTGACAAAGGTCGAAGATTTCAAGCTGCCGATGTGCAAAAATACTATAAAAAATAACACTATTTGATTCAAAATCTATTATATTGAAAAATTCATTTAATTTAAATCGCCTGTTCAGCAATTTTGGTGTTATAGCTCAATCTTTTTTTTACAATTGTAAGGGGCTAATTTTTTGTAAAAATTAAATGAAATACGCATAATCAAATGCCGTAAAGATAGTACTCAACTAAATCTTTAAAACATTAAATTCCGCAAAATGTTTAAATATAAAATACAAGATGAACAATGTTATTAAAACTGTACAGACAACTATAATGTTGCTGAAATAAAAGGCAAACCAGTAACTGATTATCAGTAGGATTCCTAAAATATGTGATGTTCTACAATTGGTTTCGGCTCCATTTAAAAATCCTAGACCAATTGCAGACCATAAACGTTTATGAAAACGAAACGTTTTCGATCTTCTCGATCACCAGGAGCGATATTCAGTACTCAGCTGCAGAAATGGAAATATAAATACCAAGTGAAACAAAAGATGAAATTAAATAATTCTCTAAAGGAACGGCAGCAGATGGAACGAATGTACATGTCTGTTCAGATATGGTTTAATTTTTGCATTAAAATTCAACTGATTTTCTTTCAAAATTTTTACTTGAGTCCATTAATTTGAAATTACTAAAAAGTTCCATTTAGATATCTATAGTTCCTCATCTTTTATTTTTCAAATGTTGTTTTAATTCTTCTTCTTCTTCTTATTATTATTATCATTTCTATTATCATTAATATTATTATCATATTATTATCCAGTAAAATAAAAACTTCAGTTCCTACACGAATAAAACGTATAAATCTGCCTGTTTGGCATTTCACCTCGTAACTGGCCCGTTAGTGCAATTCTTGAGGCCCATCTTTGAATTTTTTTCATTGGCGCGTGTGTCTTTCACTGGATGTGGGCTCCAGACTGGGACCGCCCAGGCTCTGCCTCTCGATACAATAAGCGTAGAGGGTGGGGTGGGGGAGGGGGATGGGGTATTCACTTCATATTACAACTTTTTAAGGTCATTGCCCTGTTTTAATTTTGCAGTGTGCAGCTCTGTTGCGCATATTAACGGGAAAAGCCGGCTAATCTCTAAATTTTGAGCTTTACCCAATTCAGCTAAATCAATGTGTTTAAAAGTGCCTATGAAATGAAAATCTGGTTTTCAAACTCACAGCGCTAAAATTTACTCATATATTTTCATTTTGCTAAATTTCCGGCCAATATGTGAAGCGTAATGCATGTTGCGGCAGAGTGAAAATTCAGATTTTCAAGAAAACCACTGAACATTATGTGACGTCATGATTTGTGTAATGACGTAATTATTAGTTACGGCTGCGGCTCGAACTTTTTGTTTTTCTCGTTTGTTTCATTCACCATCCATTCTTTTTTTATTGCTGTTTGTATAAAGGAGTGCGAGTTGACAGAATTGTAAATCCTGGTTGTAAAACCGAATTAATAACGATATATTTTGTATATCAATGTTCACATACTCGAGAATATCCCAAACAGATATTTTTCACGTCGTAATTTTGCACTCAACGGTGGCCAGGTGGTCAGTTTGGTGCATGTTCACGTGCAGTACGTTTTCTTCCGTAATTAAGCCTTTTCATCTGCGCCTTCCTCGTTGACGTCGCCGCACAGGTTGCTTCAGTTAAACTTCCAAAAAGGTTATTACAATAAGAGGTTTTTCACTGACGTCACGCGCACCATGGTAACCGCTTTGGCGGCCATGTTGGAGGGCAGGTTGTTTGCCCCTCCTCCTGGTGTATAATTACACTTGGAACATGAAAAATGCTTTGTCGTCGCGATAAGAGCGATTTGAGCAACCGAAAACTGAGCAAGTGTTCACCATCTTGTATACACAGCGTTGTGATCGATGGAGATGTTGCCCTCCAACATGGCCGCCACGCATTGTCATAGGTTTCGTGACGTCACGTGAAAAACTGAGAACATGGCGGAAAATTAGAATGTGAAGCCAAGAATGAGCAGGAAATATCGTATAGCTGGCGCCCCAGTAGGTGCCAGTTGCACAAATAACGGCAGAACCCCGGGAATCTATGAAAATAAAACTTCCAAAGTGATTACAAAACTCGAAAACTGTGGACGCTGTTCATGCGACACTGTCGTGTCTTCATATCGGAGCGCCATCTTTTGTACTGAGCACATTTTGCCCTCGAATATTTCAACTAGAGGCTTGATCTTCTGGGCGACAGTTTTACCGTTAGCAAGAGCAGGCATATAAATCCTAGATTACTTTCTACTTCGAGAGCGTTTAAGTCAGGTAAAACTTTGCGTTGGCGCCTAAGTCATAATATACTGAAATACAAGCATGTATGTCGAATCCGCGCTAATCTGATACAGGAGTTAACAAATTTAGAGTTTGGCTCGATTATAATTTGAATATATTTGTTTTTTTAATAATAACAAAAACAATTTTGGTGTCTACCCGATCCAATAAGCCGTTCTTTGAGCTATTTCATTTTTAAAAAACCGGAAGCTGACGTCAATTCAGAAATAACAGATACTTTTTTCACACTGCTTGGTCTTATGGCCTGTTTGACTCCTGTGATCGCGGCATCGAAACTTATGAATTATTGAATATATAAATAAAATGGGAGACCCGTAGACTTATTGCACAAACGAAGATCCCCAGGTTCCCGCTTTTCCTGTGACATTTGCCACAAATCTTCATCATGAGAGGACATGTGAATATATGTAGTTTCAACATTGCTACTTCACTAACCATCGTGTCACTGGTGGCAACCTTGTAAGTGTTTAACAGAATGACTTATTCGTTACAATTATCAACACTGACAAGAAACTTCACTTAACTTCGATAATAATCAGTTTTAGAGCAAGGGTCAACTAACTGTTGCTACAACTTCGATGCATAAATGTATTTGTAAAAAGTTGACAATTCAACCTGGGTTGATAGATGATGTCCTAGTATACACGTAATAAAAAAAATTGGCGGCAGATTTTTGTTCAAAACCGGCCATAGTTCATTATAAACAGTTGGGACAGGTTCGGCCAATGCCCTAAAAACATCTTTAGTTTCAATATCAAGGTCAGTGTTTCGTACAACCACAACTGTTAAGGGACCTAGCAAACCGGCAAAGTTGTTACAGTACAGCCAATCAGAAATAATTCGTTGTGCGCGCGCTAACGCCGTTTTTCTGGCACATCAAGCACGTCGCCGCATTCTTATTACACAATTTCATAAATTTTTCAGTTTCTTTAAAATGAAATTCCTGAAGAACGGTTTATTGGACCGACGCTAAACCTTTTT
The DNA here is from genome assembly GCA_025400095.1 of Phenganax marumi. Classification (NCBI taxonomy): domain Eukaryota; kingdom Metazoa; phylum Cnidaria; class Anthozoa; order Malacalcyonacea; family Clavulariidae; genus Phenganax; species Phenganax marumi. The sequence goes on from JAODVM010391060.1 coordinate 6,197, forward strand.
TATTATCAATAATTTTTAAGAGTCCGTGAGAAAACCATTCAGGGACGCTTTAAGTGACAGATTCGGATGAAACTTTGCATGCAAATATGTAACTTTGGGTACTATGTACTTGGCATAAATTTTACCGTTAAAGGCTTGTAGATTTCACCAACATTAACGCCCCTGGAAATGACAAATTAATTGAAAATTAGCACACCTAGCCGATTACTTTCTGGAAGCTTAGGGAGGGGGATATTTTAACATGAAAACTTTGCCTTTTATAACGCATATATCAGATTCTTGTCTTGAACTAAAAGTCTACTCGTAAGTAACCGCCATTTCATGTGGGTTTAGCAAGAAAAATCAGTGCGGTATTAGTTTTTAATTCTGAAAGTATCCTGAAAAATCAGCCGTTTTGACAGTAAAAGCTCCAAAATAATTTGCAATTTTTTCATCGTTATAAATAACAAACCCGCGGGCCGGCTGGTATTTTTTACGTTTTTTTATTACATTCAATGTTTTGAACTTTACACGGCTTGCTAGGATAAACATCAATCAGTATTTTTACAGAATTTAGCTTTAAGCTCACATTCCTTTACCTTTTTTTGTCCATAGCTAAAGATAGTGACTGTATTCGCCCTTAATTCCTTAATTTAAACTCAATTTTTTTGGAAAGAGACTCCGGGCCGGTTGATATACCGTACTGAACAGTCACGAATCTCACACAAACTGAAACTACCAAACTGGAAAACGTAACGCCAATAATTTCTACCAAACAAGAGCTTTGAGTAACACAATAACTCATTTACTTTGATTAGAATGGTTCTGAAAAAGCAATGAATATTGTTAGGCTCGGTCTTGCCAGAAGCTTTTCAAAAATGTTTGTTTTTAAAGTATTTTGCAGTCATACCGTTGATATTGGCTAAAAAGCAGGCCGCCCTAATAAAATACTGGTTAAGCACATTTTCCATAAGGTTAACTCGAACTTTATTATTCAGTGGTAAGTAAAACAAAAGGTACTTGGAGCGTTCGCAGTTCCGCTACAATATCATTGAATGAGCTCGGATAAACCACCATAATTTATTCTGATCTGCAAGACACGTAATATTTCAAACAAAATCGAATGCCGTCTCTCAACTGTCGCTACAAGTTGTCGGTTTTTAGAATATTCACTGTCTATCACAGCAAATCTTTTTGCTCAGCAGACGTTGTACTGAAGTGCTATTGTCGAAACCTATTGCAAATTTTAGGTGCAAGTAAAAAATGAGTCAATATATAAGTCCTTCTTTTATAACTTGCGCCTAAAACTGTTTAAAGTGACTTAACCTAAAGTTTCTTACATGTAGTTGTATCGTGACTGCGGTTCAATTCAATTCAATACATTACTTGCCCCATCCCGGTCCCCTTCTCACTTTTGACAAAGCTAGATCCGTTATATTACCATTGTAGTTCAATCAAATACAGTTGAACTCCGCTATTTCGAACTGTCAGAGGAAAGAAAAAATAGTTCGTAATAGCGGCGGTCCGAATTAACCGATAGTAAATGACTGAAAAAAGTAATGTCAAAGGAATTCGGTCTGACTTCAAAATAGCGGGGAGTTCGAATTAAACGAGTTCGAAATAGCGGGGTTTGATTGTATCTTAATCTACACACCCCAACCCGGTCTCACTTCAACTTTTCAGTTGCTATATTATCTTCAATCAAATTTATCAAACGCGTTTGCAGTCGTAGTACCCTATCGAGCCCTTCACCATCATCGACCAACCAGAACGAGTGTCCAAAAAAGGATTTATTTGTGAAGAATCTTCTTTCAGGTGAGTGCAGTCATTTATAGATTATGTTAATGGTTAGTCTAGAACTGACCAAAAATTGGGCACTTGTGTGAGTGGTAGCGACGGGACACCCATACCTTGACATACAACACACCGCGTATGGTTTTGCAGGTCAAATTTGCAAGTTCATTTAAAGATAGAGAGAAATAAAACGCAATTAAATAAAAATCTTCTGCAAGGCCAGGGAGCCACTTCAGCCTCTGCTTTGTCTGCAAAACCATGAGTCTTTAGCTACATCCATGAATCTTCAGCTACAACCACGAGTCTTCAGCTACATCCATGAGTCTTCAGCTACATCCATGAGTCTTCAGCTACATCCATGAATCTTCAGCTACAAACCACTAGTTTTCAGCTATAAATCATGAGTCTTCAGCTACATTCATGGGTCTTCAGCTACATCCATGAGTCTTCAGCTATATCCACGAGTCTTCAGCTATATCCACGAGTCTTCAGCTACATCCATGAAGTCGTCACCATTGATTTCTGCCACGTTTATTATTTTGGACCCAGGGCTCTCAATGGTGGATCTAGGTACAGTGTAGGTGCCTCCTCCCTTCCCCCCTTCTTTTTGAGTCATTTTTTGTAAAGTATTTCTCAGTTATAATGCCAGAAAAAAGAGGGTTTTTTTAATAAGAGAATATGCGATTAAACGACACTGAAGCAAGCGTAGCTCAGTTGGTTTGTGCGCGGCCTTCGGAGCTACAGGTCACCAGTTCGATTCTCGTTGACTTCAACGTCTGCTTCGACTTTCCTCTGATCCGTGTAGCTTTAGCTTTAAATACTCGTAAAACGGAGCACTGACAGAGGGAGGGGGGGGTGTATCTATTTATTTTTCTTTGCGGTAGGAATTAAAGGGCTGGCCACACGATGAAACATTGTACGCAGTATTGCGCACAACGGCTGAATTGCATCGTGTGGCCACCACTGAAATTGCATTGCGCGCAACAATTTCATCGAATTTCAAAAGGTGGCTGGCCACACCTAATTGAAACAATTGCGCGCAATATTGCATCGTATAGCCAGCCCTTAAGTTAAAGGAACACAAAATAAGACATTCGCAAATTTAAATATTACGTGTAATATTTTTGATGTTTTCATGAAGATATTTACTGATAAAGGAGGCATTTTGCGGTATCAAAAAATTACCCACAAGGCCTTGCAGCTCACATAATAAACATGGCGGAAGTGTTTAGTGGCGACGATGAAAACATGAAAGTGTCAGGGTAGATTCGTGTAATCGCAGACAACGCAGAGCAAATAAAGTGTCTCCCTGGCGATGCAGAAGGTACATAACGATCTGTACTACATGTATGTCGGTGCCTTTCTTTCATATATTTATTATTAACGGCAAATTTGACTTACAAATCTAATCTGCAAAAGTGCAAGTCCTGCAAATCTGACCGCAAATTTAACTTGCATATCTAACCTGCAAACCTACAACTTGTCCCGTCTGGATTTTTATGAGTTGAAAAGCACATACAAAGAATAAAAAATTGTTAGTACACAACGGCCGCCCTGTGCTTTAAATCATTCATTCGCTGTAGTATGTTGTTTTTCTCAATAAAAATATTAAGTGTAGGGTCCAATCTCGCGCGTTTGGTTTCGACCGGGAATTTGAGTTGCAGCCATTTGCGCCGCTTGTTTTGTGAGTGTTTGTGTCACTGGACTATCAGAGTTGGTCATTATGAACCAGAAACAGATTCTTTTGTAACTTCAGATCTTGCAAAATACTTCAAACAGTCTCCAAATTTTACGTGAGTTAGGTTTTCTTGTGCACATCATGTGAATAATTTGTTGAACATCAGCAGTTTGTTTTCACTTTGTTGGCCAGTAATTGCACGTAACAACCTCTATTACTTCTGATCAATACTTGGTACCCGTGAAATGCTGACAGAACAGCTGTTTTCTTGATTGCAATCTAATATATACCAAGTCGTGCTACATAAGAATTTCAGTGCAGTCATCATCAATTGTTCGGATAAATTGGCGAATTGTGGGGATTGTTCTCGGTGTTGTGGTCGGATTTTGGATAATCGATCGACTCAGTGAAAGGGTTGTACATCTGACATCACACACGATCATCGTCACGATCATCATGAAAGTCATTCTGGTAAGACATCCATGATTATAATTAAGTTATTAGTGTTTTTACTAGTTTGTAAAGTGACAATTTTTTTATGATTGATCCAGCCGTGCAGTGAGTGTCAGAATAAGTTGCCAGCCCTTTGCTGATATAATTACAGTATTAAAGAATTCATTATAAAAAATTACAATTTCCTCAAATTATCTGATTGTCTCATTCAAAACTCTATTATTTATTAATCTGCCAGCAAAATCATTAATCGGATACTGCCCGATTACAAGACCCTGTAATTGGACACCTGTAATTGGACAGTTGAATGAATCAATCACAACCAGAGTTCTTGACTCTCTGATCAATCAGTGACGTGAAAATGATCAATGATTAGCAAAAACACTGTGGCCAAAACAAAATGAAGAATTTTATCTCCTCCAGCAGCAGTACATTATTAAATTTATGAGCTACAAAAATGTTTTTACTTTGAGATTATAAAAAACTATATAAACATTTTGAACTTTTCAAAATCCCTATCAGAGTGATGATTAATTCAAAAAG